>JACXGM010013990.1:5237-17089 GCA_016801145.1 Umbra pygmaea | reverse complement strand
CTGCTTCAGTGTTTTTAGATCTATTTGTCAGTAGTTACTATGGTATACTGAAGTATAATTACAAGCATTCCATAAGGGTCAAAGGCTTTTATTGAAAATTACATTAAGTTTATGTGTCAATATTTTCAGTGTTGACCCATCTTTTTCAAGACCTCTGCAATCCACCCTGGCATGCTGTCAATTAACTTCTGGACCACATCCTGACTGATGGCAGCGCATTCTTGCATGATCAATGCTTGGACTTTGTCAGAACTTGTGGGGTTGTTTGTCCACCCGCCTCTTGAGGATCGACCACAAGTTCATAATGGGATTAAGGTCTGGGGAGTTTCCTGGCCATGGACCCAACATTTCAATGTTTTGTTCCCCAAGCCACTTAGTTATCACTTTTGCCTTATGGCAAGGTGCTCCATCATGCTGAAAAAGGCATTGGTTGTCACAAAACGAGAAGTTGCTCTCGGAGGATGTGTAGATAAGAGTATGTGAGCGCAGCGAAGTGGGAGCGGAGCGAGGAGTGGAGCAGATCCAGTTATACTGGAGTGCAAAATGATATTTGAGGGGCCCAGAAGGCTCTTACTCAATGTTGCTCCAGTAGCGCTCGAGGTTAAGGCATGCCCAGCCTAATGAGCCTATACTGCCCTACAAAGGCTAACCGCAGTAACTACGAAAAGAGTGAAACTTAGAAAACCCTACCCTAAATTGGGTCAAATCAGCAGTCATGGTTTGTGGGCATATCACTTACTTCATGAATACATGTACAATTTGTGCAGTATCACTTATACTCAACCCATTTGGCTGGCCAGTTAAAAAACTGTAAAGCCATTGTTGCTGCGGTTAGGCTTTGTAGGGCAGTACAGTATACGTATGTAGGTTACTTGCATGGCTAGTGCATTGTTAATCTGTCATCATGGGGTTCGCTAAATACTTTAATAAAGAAACCAACAAATCATTAAGATTACCTACAAACATGGAAAGGACCAAGTGCAGGAGAGTGAGTGAGGTTATATATTGGCCACGACAAAGAGTATTTGTGGAATCTGAAAAGACATTTCTTGCAAGCATGATTGTGTACTGTGTGCACATGCAAACAGAAAGGTGCGTATCTACAGTTTGGACTGAATTATAAAGCGAGCAATTAAAACATTTTAGTTAATTGTCTTTTGTATTACATTATAGCCTATTTTTGTTTAATGCCCACATGGAGTCATTTTTAACTTTGTTAACATTTGAATTTATGTTCACAATGTATATAGAAAATACATACAGTACATTTGTAAAATGAACTTGCACTGTTTGTATTAACATTTGTATACTGTAGCCTACTTTAGAAGGCTGTTAATTTTTTCGTGTACACGGCCACACATTCATGTTTATTAAACAACGTTATAATTCAAATCCATTTAATTTCAATATTTCAATGATCGACATATGGTCACACAATGGATGGGTTTTCTGTTTATATTGTAATATGACTTGTGAGCACTTCCTGTTAGCAATATGCGGGTTTGAGCGGAGCTGTTGGAAAAAGTGTGGAGTGGTGGAGCGGAGCAGAACAACCGTTCAGTGAGCAAGGGCGGGATTTCTAAAAGCTCAACTCCGCTCTCATTCCCTGGTTGGTACCATATCTTTACTCATGGTTGTGTTCTTAGGCAAAATTGTGGGTGAGCCCACTCCCTTGGCTGAGAAGCATCCCCACACCTGAATGTTCTCAGAATGCCTTACTGTTGGCATGACACAGGACTGACGGTATTGTAGCGCTTACCTTCTCTGGACAACATGTTTTCCAGATGGCCCAAACATTCGGCAAGGGGATTCATCAGAGAAAATGACTTTACTCTAGTCCTCAGGAGTCCAATCCCTGTACCTTTTGCAGAATATCAGTCTGTTGCTATTGTTTTTCTTGGAGAGAAGTGGCTTCTTTGCTGTCCTTCTTGACAACAGGCCTTCCTCCAAAGGTCTTTGCTTCACTGTGCATGCAGCTGCACTCACACCTGACTGCTGCCATTCCTGAGCAAGCTGATCAACTTTAGGAGCAGATCCTGACGCTTGCTGGACTTTCTTGGGCACCCTGACACCTTCTTCACAACAAATGAACCTCTCTCCTTGAAGTTCTTGATAATCTGATAAATGGTTGATTTAGGTGCAATCTTACTTGTACCAATATCCTTGCCCATTTTGTGCAAAACAATGATGACGGCACCTGTTTCTTTGCAGGTAACTATGGTTGACTGAGGAAGAACAATGAGTTCAAGCACCACCCTCCTTTTAAAGCTTCCAGTCTATTATTCTAACTCAATCAGCATGACGGTGTGATCTCCAGCCATGTCCTTGTCAACACTCTTATCTTTGTTAATGAGACAATCACTGACATGATGGCAGCTGGTCCTTTTGTGGCAGGGCTGAAATGTTTTTTTGGGGATTAAGTTAATTTTCATGGCAAAGCGGGACTTTGCTAGCCTGGCTCCGCCCTCCTACGTACTTCATTTTCCTTCAGTACTACGTCTGGTTTTGCGGCATGTTCTTGGGTTTTCTCCAAATAATTTTTTACCGGTCCAATCAGCAAACAGAGGGAGAGCTGAGAACGAAGACGTTGATATCCTGCGCCAGTTTGAGTTGTAGTACGTCACGACCAAACTTAGATTGGTTATGGCATATCCAATAGTTTTAAATTTTAACAAAGTACCCGCCTTCAAGGAAGATAACGCTTGTCAATGGAGAGTGGCCAGACTCTCTGTACAAATGAAATGTACGTGCAAGAGTCTGGTAGGACCAGGCTAGGACTTTCCAATTAATCTGATTACTCTTCATGACATTCTGGAGTAAATCCGAATGGCCGTTATCAACACTGAGGCAGCAGACTTAGTGAAAATTTGTGGCATTCTCAACTTTTGACCATGACTGTACTGTTACTAGTTTATGTACATCAGATTAATAGTAACCCTAACTGTATAGGTATTAGTCTATGCATGTCTGATAATTAGTAACATTAACTGTAAAATTTGAAACCAAATTGTATTAGTATGCAGTTCCTTAAAGATGCCTTCTGCAACATTAGGCAATATTTATTACTGTTTAGGCCTCTGAGTTCTACAAAATGTGAATGCAGGTGCTGTCGGGCTGAAACAGGTCCCTGCTCGGGACTTAGTTTATTTCTCTGAAGTGTCTAGGTTTGTATTTTCTCTCTTGTTCTTCTGTGTTTAGAGGTTTTGCTCGCACTGGAAACCCATTATACGTCACCATATAGCTTTGGTTTGATTGACAGCTTTGTCAACGATACTTCCTCCTGTTTAGCAAACCATACATCACACATTAGTGTGCATATAATATAAACAATATGCTACACATACAGACTAATGGGGGGCCTAAAAAATGTTTTTATTACGAAAGTTGCAGACAATTTTAACTCTCATTGACAGTTTTCAGATAGCCAAAATATTACAACAGCAAAATAGAATTCCTGAAATGTATGGATTTTGGGGTTTGGCGGGGCTACTGAAAATCTTGGGGTGCCACATCTGGCCACCCATATAAAACATTTCGGATGGTGCCACAGCGTCACTGTACATGTTTCCACTAGCCAGTGTGTCTTTGTGTGGTAGATACAACTGACTGAGGAAACAAAGTATACCTGAAAATGCTTTTGCTCAGCTTAAACAAAACAAAAAAGTAAAAATAATGTGCCCAAATGAGTTATTTTAAAATATTTTTTTAGTTAAGGACATTTACATTGATGACTGTGAAGAGTAATAAAGCCAGAGGACACCTTTTTTGTTTTGTGTTGTTGTCATGTCTTTTTTGTGTTGTTGTCATATGTCTGCTTTATGTTGTCATATGTCTGCTTTGCGTTGTTGTCATATGTCTGCTTTGCGTTGTTGTCATATCTGTTTTGTGTTCTTGGCATATGTCTGTTTTCTGTTGTCATATGTCTGCTTTGTGTTGTTGGTTCCTGGTTCTAATTTCAATACTCTCAGAATTCCCTGTATTCAATTAATATTAATATAAAATATATTAAGGCACTAGTCTATTGCACATTAAAATCTGGTTACATTTGTTTCTAAATGGGTGCATTACACAAATATAAAGATGGCTTCACTTCACAAGCCTCTTTATTAATGGTAAACTAAATTGATGGCAGGCTAAAGGCAGTTATCAATGCCTGCCACAGATTTTAACAACAAGGCAGAAATCAATACCCTCCAGTTCACTCAATTCTCACTCATTAAACCACAAGGAGACCAGGCAAGCAAGATTTGAGTTAGTGGCTTAGGGCTCTCAAAAAAATAAGAGAAATGGATGTCGTCAGCTGAGTCCACTTTGTCACACTGGTAATTGTGTTTTTGGTAGTGGGTGAATGTGTTTATGTGTTAGGTTGTTGGTCTGTGTAATGCATGCATTTCAAAAAATCAAAATGGTCTGGCACATCGTTATTCTCTGAGAATATATACACACAGTTGTCTGTGTGTACAGTCACTGGTTCCAGTTTTTGTGACACCTGGAACCCTTGAGGTTCTATTTCTGAGAACCCATTCCAACTCCTTATTGTCTGACCACCACAATGCTCTGTCTTGTAAGTCTGTATCCGAGCTACGATGTGGCTTCTATAGTGAGAGAGTTGTAAGATTTACATGTGAATAATTTAGCAGGCACTTTAATCCAGAGCAACAGTAGTAAGAACTTGCATTGTCCTACTGGCCCTCGTGGGAATTGAACCCACAACCTTGGTGTTGCGAGTCTCATGGGTTTATCTACACATGATTTGGTTTTACATATTTTAAATCCTCTCTGAAATTATATTTGTTCAGTAAACCTTAGTTTTTCTCCACAGAGCCGGCGGGACTCTCTTCCTACCACCAACCTCAGCTATGCAGTGCGCCGTCGTTTCTCAGGGACCCTGCTTCTGCCCCCGCTGTCCCGCCGCCACTCCACCCACACACAGGATCAGCGCCGGCTGCTAGACCTGGAGGCCCTTTACAGGAACACCCTGGCCGGAGTCAGGGCCTCCAGCCTGGAGACCATCAATGACTGCAAGTCAGTGGAGCCTCTTGTTACATTCCTTGAAAATGGGCTATGAGCACCAATGTGTACATATAATAACACCAGATGTAATGTCAAATGAAAGACTTACCTTTTCATTTTTATAGCCTTCTTCATCTTTATTTTGGGGAATAAAAGCATAGAGATATTTTTCAACCATTTCATTCCCTAACATTTGTGAAGAATGAAGAATTCTATGCAAACATTAAATGGAGAGTGTTGGTTTATTTCTACCATAGTTATTGATTCAGGATGCATCACAATAAACACATTACAGTACATAGAGTCAGTACAAATCCAGAATATAGTATTAAGACCATGGGTAAATCCACCTCATTTACTATAGTAGACACATCATTCATTCTCCAGAGGTCTTTTAAAGGCGGAGCATAAATGTAACACTTACAGCTACAGTCTGTGATTGCCGTGAACACACAAACTTTTTAAGTACCCCCATTTTAGTCTGGATGTGTAGTATATGGTTTATATTATATGCACAATCTAAGTAGAATCATTATCTTACTGCCGTCAGACTGAGTTCTTTACCTCTAAGGTAGCCATTTTCGTTTGTAGGATCAGTGAGGGAATCTCCACTCAAGTGTGTAACGAGTGGTTCTCTAAAGTGGAGGAAGTACAGAACTGTCAATCAAATCAGAGCTGCATAGATTTTTTTATTTAAATTTTGTTCTCATGATGTCTTGCACACATTCCAGAAACATAGACCGTATAAAGTACTGGACATAACAAGTGTGACGTCACCCATTGGTTTGTGAAGATCTGATTTGAGTCGTCGAGTTTGCCATTACGTGGTTGCTGATGTGACAATTTTAGACTAGAGGCGGTATCTGACTGACGTTAGCTGAGAGTTTGCAATGCTGGTTACGCTCTACGTTACGTTACACATTTTCACTGACACAGTAAATTTCAACTCCCTAAAACACCCCCTGCTTTATCGCAGATTTTAAAATCAACAAGACCATAATTTAAAAAAAGAACATCATTATGTATTGCAGAACACTTAAATTTAGCGATTGAGACCATATACTCATTATGAACATTTATACTCAGGCAATAAATCAAGTGAGAAGTGGCTCAAATTCTCATAGATTTCTACAGAAACCGAGCTTTTGCAACCAGACAAATTGCCCCCAGCTGGAATTCAGATAGAATGCAGGTTTGAAGCACTTTTGCATTTGCATCACTTTGCCAAATCGGATGCTCGCCATTGTGACCAGAAGGAGCAAAGCAACCTCAGGACATCAATGTGCACCACACTGTACCTTCACCATAATTTATTGGAAACAGGGTGTTCTTTTCTTAAAAAATGTATTTACTTGTTAGAAGACATAAGCATGCCAGAGTAACCTAATCTAACCACTGTTAGAAGCCTAAAAAAACTGGGGAGGAATGTTCTGAACCAGTTTAACTCAAATAGAGATTTTGTCAATACAGTTCAGCACTTTGTTTAATAACCATCAAATGTACATACATTAATATTCAATACATTATGCTCCCTATCAAATATCTCAGCGATTTCTAGTTGTTTTGCCAATTTTTGTACTTGGGGCCTCAAATGTGAAAGACAATGAAATCAACATATTTTCAGGTGTTGTAAAATCCAAAGTTTGAACCCAGTTTCAAATTCAACTTTCAAGTTTATCACATGTACAAAAAAACATTGATTATATTGCATGGTTAGTGAAAACCTTGGATTTCAAACACTGTCTCGATTGAAGTTTGGGTGTCTGCTAGCATCATAGACTCACCACTCAACTCGGAGAATCTTTTTTTTTTCTTGCCATGCCAATATAAATTAAAGAAATGAATACACATCAGTGTACAAAAAATACATTGTCTTGGTAATTGTGAAAATCCAATTAAAAGCATTTCTTTTAGGAGAAAGGTGCAATGTTTTCTTTATATTTGTCATCTTTGTCTGAATTCGTCAGCAAGCGTCTGTGTTCATCCATTTATTCATTCATGTGGTTTCTTTGCGTTACACCTTCCGGCCTCTACTTCTCCTGGTCCGTGCTCATCTATGTTATTCTGGGATGACCTGAAATTCCCTAAATCCAGCATGTCTTAAAGCCAAGGGGGGGTTAAGTAAAGCCTTGTTTTGGGTCTGACAGCTTTTCTGTGTCAGTCTGTACACCTTGTTCCTAGCCCCAGAATAGTGGAGGTCACTTAGTTGATTGTATCTGTGTTTCCATCCATTTTGTCACGTTCCGCCACAGCATGTGGCCTTTCCCTCTGCATGCTGTCCCTTCCATGCTGCTCTACATTGTGCTGCTCTACATTGTGCTGCTCGGTCTTCATTGTGTGAAAGGAAAACATTCTGGGTGGCAGGCTTGTAGTTGTTGGTAATAGTTGTTTTTTTTGTGTAATATGAGTTATTGACCCCCTTTCTCCATCTGAATGATTATTATGTAATTACTGAAATGATCAACAGGCAAGTAGGGTCCGTAAAGAGGCTGGAGGGGGAAGATTCTTGAAATATCTCTGTTCGTGTTTCACATATTTTTACCTTTGTCTGTTTAGATATTAATTTTCTCATTTTGAATCATCTGTTTTCTCCATCTCTTGTGGTTGGCTCACCGCTATACCCCCATCTCTCTTTTAGTCTGTACTCTCGCTCTCTCAATTCCCCTGAGAGCCCATGATCTTGGTAAAGCCAGGAAAAGGGCACAGTGACATACAGAGAGAGAGAGAGAGAGAGATGTGGGAGTCTGCTGTAATTGTTTATGTTTGAGAACTATTACTAGATGTCAGGGCTGTGTGGAGTTTATTGCATATTACAAAATAGTGGGTCTGTGGAGGGCTAATCTCAGCCATTTATAGCGGTGGCAATAAACAGAGATTTTGAGACTAAGAAGCAATGTTTATATTCATCAGTTCAACGTTGTGTTATCAGGAATTAAATGAATGATACCAACCTGGAAGTTTAATTCTTAGTGTAATGTAATTTCAGTAACATCGTTTTAATAGCCTAATAAAATGTATTTCCTAGCATGAAAACCCCATTAAATCTGAATTCATATTTTAGCCCGGTTTAAATAGCTATCAGCTTTTCTTCAGGCTATTTAAAACCGAATTTCCTGAATGCAGAGACAGATATGGGATGTTTCACCGTTTACAATAGTGATATGCATCCCGTGTCTTTCCGGTGAGCCGGATCTTGTGGATCCGTTTACCTGAAAGAGTCGGCTCATTTTTTCCCCGAACGGATCTTTGTTTATTTTTAATAGCCACATAATTGCAAAAATACAGCAACTCTTATGTGAAGATGAAAAGCAGCCTAGGCAGGGGTGCCGTAAAGGGGGGGAAAGTTAGGACAATTCCAAGGGCCCATGACTGACAGGGGCCCCAAAAAAATAGGTAATACCTACAACAGCTGCACAGAGGGGGCCCAATTAGATTTTTTGTCATGGGGCCCAAAATTACTGGCGGCGCCCCTGAGCCTAGGATTATATGAACGCTTGAAATACACATTCAAAACGGGGACAATGTCTGTCTTTATCAACAGTTCCCCTACTTTAGAAAGTTATTTGTACGCTCCCCCGAGTATGTGCAGTTTCTGCAGTGTGCAGCGTAACTTTCTGAAAATCTTTGTCCTAAAAGTAGCTAAAGGAACTCATGGAGCCAACTGAATGGCTCTTTTCACCAATGCGATTCGGTTCCTATCGTTCACCGAAGAGCCGTTCAAAATGAGCCGTTCGTTTGCGAACGTCCCACCATCACTAGTTTACAATGGCATACGATTTTGTCATGGAAGACTCTTCTTTAAACACTTTTAAAAAGTTGATGGTTAAAACAACTTTGCACCGAGCGATTATTAATTTTCCGGATTCGCAGTGATTGTTGCTCTCTTGGTGATCTGATTTAATACGACTGCCGTCTCTCTCCCACCAATAACCGTTGCCTGCTGCTTTATAAAACACGCGCACATATGAGTGAGTTCACATTTCGGTTGATGCTGGTCTCTCTCCGACCACATGTCGTTACAGCAGGTTTTATAAATGGGCAGTAGTATACTTCTAGGCTGTGTTATTATCACTGCGGTGATTAACAAACGTGTACAGTAGCCTATGCTTACGGATAGATACATCGCTATGGATGAATGGGAAAGCGAGTTTAATTAATAGTTGGTAGGACATTTTAAGAGTTTATAATATTCATTTGTGTCTGTGCGCTATGCACTATGTAAATATCAACGCAGATAACTTTTCTGTCTTACTGAAATCAAGGCGTATCTCGTTTCAGCACCTTCACTTGTGAACAGCGTACCGTAGGCTGCCACTGCCAATAGCGCAAAGTCCGAAGAGTAGATTACCTACATATGTTGGAGGGAACAACGGAAAAGATGGAGTGCACAGGTCTGAGTAGAGAAGGTGCTGGTTCTGCCAAGGCACCCAAACACTTGTGGCGGCAACCGAGAACTCACATCCGAATCAAGCAGCGTTTTCACTCCGATACGGAGCCTTACTTGACGCGCAGCAGGGCTATTGAGATACAGCGTCCTGGGTTGAAAAAGCCAAGAATGTCGTGGCCATCGTTCAAACGGTAATTGTATGCATCATTCCTAGTTTTATTTATTAAATTAACTTCTAAACACCCTGCTATAAAGTCAAACGCTGATTCTGGACAGAATCGCTTTGAACATTGTAAGTGATCAATGCATTTGCATACCACGTCATTTACTCCATTAAAACTCAATTTATTCATCTTAAACCAAACTACAAACAAACATTATCCTGTGATGTACCAGTAGTGGAGTGGGCAGCTGGACCACCATACCACCACTACAGCAGTATGCAATTAGGATCAATTAAAGTTATTGACTAAACACCAACGGAAGATGGTTAAGAATTAAGAATGAGCTGTTGGTTTCTTTGTAGTTTTTATGTTAAGTCGCCTTATAAATAACGAAATTTTTTCTCAAGAAATTCTACTTAAAAATGAATATCATCCACACACTCTTTATTTTGCGTGAAGTAAATTCAATCAGGATGCGCTGATTTAGCTCCTGCACGGAAATGCATTATTGACCTCATGTTAATTGTGTGTGCACAACTCTAGAAACGACTTGTACATTCTATGGACCTTGTCTGCTTGTCCAGAAATCAATAGTAGGGTTCTCAAATCTTCACCAGGAGCTGATGAAAATGTTCAGACTGCATATAAATTAGGGGGAAATAAATCTAGACTCTACCCATTTGCTCCTATAAATATTTATCCTATACAGACCATGAGGATGAAAAGTAGGAGTGGCATATCTGTGGTTTCTAATGTCATCTCAGTCAGCTTTCTACAGTTGTTCCTGAACTGTTTTGGACTAGTCTGTGTGGGAGGGTGTAGTTATTAAAACCTATCATATTCAAGCCATATATATGCTTAAAAAGCTTTAAGATAACATCACACAATCAGTAAAATCACTGACTTTCAGTCATATTTATCAATTGAAATTGGATTAAAGTGACACCCAAAACCTATTCAGCTGTGATTTTCATTTTGTGTATGGGTCAGTAATGGTAAATTGTGAACATGGCCTACCACTGTATCCTCATCACCGTGTGTACACGTCACATTTTCCCCATAGTAAACATAGATCCACTCTGGATGCCTGCCGCCATGAAAGCTGTGACTGGTGCTGACTGGTTGGCATTGACGATGTAATAGCATTGAAATCACAGCAGGCTTCAGGTAGGAGTAGAGACATGACTCACAGTTTGCATTCTGGTCCCCTGACACCTCATATGTATGAATATGCCTGCATTTCTATTGTCCTGTGACATTTTTATCCTACACTGATGACTCAGTTCGCATGGCTAAAGGTAGAAAGGCTATGGGTGTCTTGGGGTCTTTGATTGATCTTAGGTAATGGGAACAGCCTCTAAAATAGTGCCAAAGCAGTTCTATTCAATCAAAGACGAACAGACTGAGGAGCAGTTACAAATATTGTTCCTTTTCCTGCCCAGCATGAAAGCATGTGACTTTTTGTTTTGTGCATTGATGTTATTATGTTGTTGGTGAGGGCATTTTATACAAACAAGTGTTAATACAGTATAGCCATTTATTTTAATGTTTCTGATTTCGATGTGGCTCTCTGCCAGTACAGAAATTCTTAGGTGACTAAATCGTTCAGACAAAATGGCAAGGCTTCATTATTTCTGAATGGATTCACACCTTCCTCCTGCCTACCGTACCTACCGTATCCCCTAGTTGTTCATTCCATTGACATGGTGAGTCTTTGGTTAACATGCCAGTAATTAAGGCCTGTTTTGATGCTACTGAGCGGAGCTGGCTGCTGATAAGCTGCCGTCTTCACTTGGAAGGTTTTTTTACTCCAGTGCGCAGTTTGCTTGCCAAGCAATTTTATCACTGACATCGGAAGGTTTGCCCATCCTGGAGGATATTGATTTGTTGACAAGAGATAATGGCTGGAGCACTGGAAGACAAGTTAAAAAGGGTATCTAGCCCAGTTAATAAAGCTAGAAGTTTATGATGACCTGTCACTTATCCTGGACTACCGACTTCATTTGATAAGCCATTAGATACTTTGTTTCATAAATACTAAAGATGGTATTAACCTACCATCAAATAATATATAACTTTGAAAACTGGAACAATGCACCTTTAAAAAGTGTGACACGAGCATTGCATTAAATCTTTATGTATATGAAAAATATTAACTGCGGGGGACTAAACAGCATTAACCACTACCTACGAAGGGCCGCAGTCCATTTTGTTCAGTGTGTGTGTGTCTGTGTGTGTCTGTGTGTGTCTGTGTGTGTCTGTGTGTGTCTGTGTGTGTCTGTGTGTGT
>JACXGM010013989.1:0-22505 GCA_016801145.1 Umbra pygmaea | reverse complement strand
TCCGGTGGAGGATTAATGGGATAGTAATTAATGTAAGTTATCTGGTTGCGGTCTGCTCCTATGTTTCAGCTGTTATTACGCACACAGTTTCAAACTAGGTAGCTTATGCACCTTTGTCTGACTCGCGGGCAACGCGTTAGTTTCCCGGGTCGCTGTAGTATTTCTTTCCGTAGCTGTTTACACACGGATAAATGATCATCTGTGAGTTCAGATGGTTAGATAGGAAATATCAACAACGTCTATACTATCAATCCTCTGTACGCATTTATTAAGCATTTCTCCGTTCTTAACCCAGACTATTGCAACGGGAGAAAAGGAAATACATTAATTATTAATGCTTCAACTTCATAAGTGCACATTAATTGTATCCTTTTACTCCCTACTACATATAGTTATATATAAGACCTAATACATATTACACTGAAACAAGAATACAACACATACCTGAACAGAAGATAATGAACCACACTTGCCAAACGAACAGACTGAACTAAATACATACAGTACCGGTAGTGATGGGAGTTTGTACAGCTGGGAACTAATCGACAAAACTGATAGGGCAACAAAAACATGTGACCGGGTCAGGTGAATCTAAGGCGGAAAAACTAAATTAAAACAAAACACACAGGGAAGAAACCACGAAAGACATGAAACACTGCAGTAATAATGAACAAACTAAACTTAACTAAACCCACATATACCAGGGACATTGTGACAGCCGTGATCCGAACCAGGAACCCCTTGTTTCTAAGCCCAGTGACTGTAGTCACAAAATGTACGGACATTTATTTTTCGTGGCAAATTTGTCATTGGGTATACTGTGTGTTCTGTATGTGTTTAGTGTTTGCACCAACCTCTAGGCACTGGGAGGGTGGTAGGTCCTTGGTTACTCATTACGCATGAATCGGGCGAATTCAGTGAAACCCATACCGGTGAGTAATGAGTAATCAAGATGCCTATTTGAGATGCTCTACCTGTTAGTGGAGAGTAGGACATGTGAAGCACTATTACATCTGTGTGTGTGGATGAGCTGACGGACATTTTTGGGTGTACATTCTTGATTGAGCCTTGATTGAACCTCGTTATGTGTTGTAGAGTTTGTATATTTGTAGAGCATGAGCAAGCATACGCTCTATCTACTTAATATTGCGTCCAATGCCGCATAGAGCATCGTAGCTGAGTAGATACCGAAGTGCAGCCACTACTTATTTCACATTGTATGACATTAGTCCACACCCAAGTGTTTCAATGTCTTATGTTCATTAAACATCAAGAAAGCTCCTCCCTGTTCTGGTCTCCATTCCTCTTCTCTACACTACCACCAACTAAGTGTGACATATGCAGCCTGTAGGCAAGCTGCAGAAAACCACGGAGTACACGCGCTAGTTTATTTACTTAGAACGCAAGTAATATCTTTAAAACCGATTTTTGGTGAGCTTCTCTTCAAAATTTGTCTCATTAAATACAAAAAAATGTGCGGTCTGTGTGGGATATATAGTAATAGTCTATTTAAACATTGTGATCAGATCACGTAACTGGCTGCATTTACAGAGTATAGCAGTCTAGTGCCACTATCTGTCTGTAATAGGCCATTACATGTTCACTTAATGTATCGTATTTTCACTGGGTAGGATTGCCTCAAAATTAGATGAGAGACATCTGTAGGAATGACATTTTTTATGCTTGTAAGTGTGTGTAGGTGTGAAAGTGTTTGTGTGCATTTGTGTGTAACTGTGGATTGTTGAGTGTGCACAAACACAGCGTCATGAGTATAATCCCTTTATAACACCTGGTCCATGCATGAATACTGTTCACAAATAGCTGGAATTCAAAACTAAACACATTCAATGCAAAATTCTTCTCAGCAAGACATGATAATTAATGCATAATTGTGTTACGACTCATCTTAAGGGTAGAAGCACCAGACAATTGTATCTTAAAAAAAGACATCTAAAAATCTCTGACACTGACACTGGGTGAGTAAAACAAAGAATAAAGCTTCTATTTAAGTTGATCATTATGAAAAGAGCCTGTACAACTCCAACGTATTCATGTCCAATCAATCCCTTAACAAGCAATGTGCTTAATGTGACAGCATATCATTCCATAACAAAGGAAAGAAATCGTACAGCATAAGTGCTATTGAATTACATGACATTGCATTTTAAATTAATAGATGGGTGTAAATGTTTGATGAAGGCCTTCAGGGAATATCTACGTCATCAAGAATGAAAAAATATATATTTTTTTAAATGTTTTGGAAAGCATTCATACGTGACTCAACAACCCCCGTAACACATCTAAATATTTAAATGAAGGTTGATGTGTATTTAATTAATTCCATAGTCTATATGGGAGATGAGCCAAAAACAATATCTGGTTTAAGTATTTGCTGGTGTTATCTGTCACACAGGCCAATCCCCTGCCAGACCACCAGTGTTGGGTAAAGTAGCTTGTACAGTTACATTCCAGCTACTTGCTGAGTTCACAAGTTTTGGGAAGTCCCTAATTAAGGCAAAATAATCCGGTAAATGGAGTTCATATCCTACTGGTGACCATGATTGATATTTTCTATACTCTTTCTATTTGTTTTATAGGTTACGTTTAAAATATGAACTCCATTTACCTGATCATTTTGTCTTAATTAGAGACTTCCAAAAACTTGTGAACTCAGCAATAGCTGGAATGTAACTGCACAAGCTACTTTACCCAACACTGCAGACCACCAACATGAGTTGGCTCTTATGACTGAAATGGGCAGTTACACCTCTATCAGCCATATCTGAATGTGACATTCACCATAACAGTGCATGCAGTCGAGTGGGGGTAGGGGAAAAGGCTGGGAGAAATAACTGTCATTATCCTAATAGATACTAACTGAAACAAAATCTCTCCTCATCTAACAGTTATAAACAAAGACCAAGCTATTGTAAAAGCCCACCCCACAAACACACACACACTGTCTGTCTCTCTCTCGCACACACACACACACACACACACACACACACACACTAAAGGCCAACAGGAAACATATTGACAGGACAGAGAACTGTTAACCTTACGAGTCAGGGCGAGTAGCATGTGTGTTTTTTCCAGGGGTTGGAGGGAGGCCATGGCTTGCACACAATGGCCATTGTATGGTTTAGCTTCAACTCAATGACCAGCACGTGTGTGTCATGTGGCTGACAGGCTGACTGACAGTCCACCCAATGACTGCTAAGCTGTGTGCCGTAATTGGGGAGGCCCACTCTCTCCCCTGTCAAACCAGTGAAACTCAAAGCTTCAGCCCTGTCATCCACATAACACTCACCTTCTCATTCAGACGCCTTCTCACAAAATTTCAGAATTCAGCTCCCCACACAAGCCAGTCATCTTTCAGTTGAGCCGGGTAGTGTCAGCCATAGAATGACTTACAGATGGAGGGGAGGATAATATTGGTGATTTGGCTCTCTGCCCTTTTTAAAAAAGTTATATCATACTTTGTGATTGACCTAACGGAATGGAAATTACTTTTGACTAACCACACAGAGTCTCACAATTGCAATATGTCGACTTTATGTCTGTTCCAGATAACAATAGATGATTGTTGAACAGCTAATCACCCTCTAATGGCTTATATTTGTAGACATTATTTAAAAAAGAACTACAGTAATAGTGGTTATTCAGAAATAGAAACATTAAGCATCTGCAATTTTCCTAGGTTTGACATCTTTGTTTTTTGAAACATAGTACAAACTTAAATCTCAGTAGTTAATTTGGTGTCTAACTATTTTGTAGAACACAATAATGTAGGGGCACACCATGCTACAGTGACCCAGTGGTACTGAAAGCTTCGTCCAGACATTTCTAGGACAGTAATATATGTCTCACCCATGTTTCACTTGCATGACTAAAGAGTGCGCCCGACTTCAAATTTTCGCAGGCAAACTACATGCTATTAGGTTTTGAATGAATTGGAAGACTATCAAGAATGAAGAATGAATATAGTCATATATTGGGTGACAGAAATTAGCGTCCCTGTTATCCCTTCTTGCTAAAATCCTTGGACATTGCGTTTCCTGTTTGTCCTTGATTAAATTTTTTTGCCCAAGGATTGCTTTCAGTGATGTGTCAACCCCATTGAAAACCTCAGGAATGTGATCAAGAGGAAGATGGATGATAACAAGCCATCAAACCATGCAGAGCTGCTGGAATTTTTACGCCAGGAGTGGCATAACGTCACTAATGTGAAAGACTGGTGCAGAGCTTGCCAAACAAGCTAATTATTTTTATTACACAATTACTATTATTGTTCCAAAAAATATTAATTTCAGAATTTATATTAGTTATATTATATATTAGTTTATATCAGTTTAACACATTAGTATTGTGTTGTTTAAAAATGAATATGAACTTATTTTCTTTGCATTTAGATGTGACAACACTGCATCTTTTTTGTCATTTTGACCAGTTGTCATTTTCTACAGATACAGTAAATACTCTGAATGACAATATTTTATTTTGGGAGAAATGTTGTCAGTAGTTTATGGAATTAAACAAAATATATGAATTATCCCCAAATACATACCTATCAATAGTAAACCCAGAGAAACTGATGATTTTACAGTGGCCTCTTTTGTTTATTTTTTCCTGGGCTCTACATGGGCACTTGGAATATTTTCCTTTGGGATCTTGACATATTTTTTGCAATTGAAAAAAAGTAATTTAATTATTCTACAAGCTAGTCAATTCCTGTATCTCATTGAGGCTATATGTTGTACAAGTGCATTCATAAAATAATGAATTAATGACTTAAAGTAGCAAGCTAACTAGCTAACTAGCAACCCATCTGCAGTACATCATGATCTGAGATTTCCTACTTACCAACTTTGGAAGTGTGTCCTAATCCGGTTAGTTATCTAGCAACTGGACTTCGATGACTTTAGTTCTTTGCATACATAACATAGAGTTTCTAATTGGTATCCAGCTCCAGTTAAAGGAACATTCCAGAGTAAATTAAATATTTACCATTTACCAAACGTTACCATTGATGAATTATGTCATATACAATGCCATGCCTGCCAATCCATCTGAGAACAACCGAAAGTACATTTTGGCCACTTCTGTATAAGTTTGCACTTTAAATACCACAAGGTCCAGAATTCAAAGCAAACTTAGTGCCCACTCCCTAGCGAGTCACTTCCAGAGCATAATCTCTGGCCAACTTAGCCTTTTTACTGTAACATTTATGGTAAGATTGTCAATATTTTTTACTAAGTCCACCTAACTAGCTGAATATGGTACAGTCTGAGGAATAAACACATAGATGCTAATGTGTGCTGTTTGGCTATAACTAATGCTACACTGAGGCGAGTGCCCAAATTCCCCCAATGACAATGCTTGTCTTCAGCCAAATTAGCCATTTCACTGTAACACTTGTAAATAATTCTCAGTAAGTCCTTCGAGATATATACCACCTACCTAGCTTAAACTTGAACAGACTGAGCAATATTCTAAGCCATAATTGTATTTTTACATTGCAATTTTCCAAGTATTTGCACAAATAAAATGGAACACTATGGGATGCGAATCTGCTAAAATCGATGTTACACCCAGGCAAGTGCCCAAATTATTGCAGTGATTATGCCTAGCTTCAGCTAGAGTAGCTTCCATTGACGTCCAATCTAGCCAAGGTCTGCAGCCAACTTAGCCATTCCACCATAACACTTACGGTAAAATCATAAAACATTCTCACTAAATCCTTTGAGAGTTATACCACCTACCTAGCTCAAAATGATACAGATAGAGCAATATTCTGTGACCAATTAGTTTTCATTTTACATTGGGTTTATCAAAGTATATACTCGAAAAAATCTAAGGAAGATAATGCTAACCAGCTCCTTACTTGTGCTAGTGCTAAACCCTCTGGGCTTGGCTGTTTTTTCAAGTAGATTTTTGCAGTAATGAATAGAATGTTTCTAAAAAACCTTGGTCCAAGTAAACGTCAAAAAACAGATAATCTATCAAATTTACAGTTGCAATGAAAATTATTCAACCCCCATTGTAAATCAGGTTAATTGTCAAAATCTACAGATTTTTTGCTGCTTTCAATTAACAAATCACATAAAAGCAATTGAAGTAGCTCAACACAATGAATGCATCAAGTGGTTTTCCCATATACAACTGAAAATGCAACTCATAATGACTTATACAGTCTCAAAATTATTCATTACCTTGAATAGAATAAACATATTAATTGTTACAGTATATATCAGACTCGAGCTCAGGACTTTTTATTACTAGAGACAGCATGAGTTCACTCTGAGTGAACTAAGGTGTGTTTGAATACCATGCCGGACACTCATGGAATGATACTCAGAGCAGGTGTGATTTCTTTAAGACTGCAAGGGAAGCTCGGCTTCCCCTAAAATTATGGCCAAAAAAATTATGGCCAGATATGTACTATTGTGTTAACATTTTATTGACAAAAAATGCGTTAGAACATGTTCATCTCGAAGACGAGTTTATTCAGAATCAGCTACATATTGCAGGTTGACTGACTCGATTTCCTTCTTATACACTCCTGTAGTAACTTGCATTTCACTGTTGAAGCCTAGTGTCCATGGACTTCAATGGGGCTGCTTTGAACAGTTTTTTTCATTGCTTCTAAAACTAGACTGTCATTGGATAAATGCTGTGATTATGTCCCGCCCACGGATGCTCACTGTCTCTGGGGGGTGAATGAAGGAGTGGGCTGGCCTGGACTCAGGGCATCTGTGCGATGATTGAAGGCTCTGTCGAAAGACTGCATCTTCTTTTGAAAAAAATTTGCAGAAGCTATTTGAGATCAGTCCCATTGCGGATTTTGCAAGTAAAGTCGAAAGACAAACTGCTACAACCAATTTCCTGGTATTTGCTTGGCGAAATTGACAGCTAAGTTTCATCATACATTTCATACAATTATACACCACACTCCTTGTTTTAGTGCAACCTAATTCCCACATTTATTCCATCGAGTTTAATATAATTTAATTAGATCGTTAGTTCATTCATTCATTCATACAGTAATGTAGATCAGGACTTGCAGGGTAAAGCTGGATTCACACCAGGTCCGGCAAACTGGTTGCATTGCGGCGGAAGTCCATTCATTTCAATAGAAAGCAATGCGCGGCGGCAAATCTACTGGAACCGCCAATATGTGGATGCGGTGTGGCGGGTGTGTCGCAAGAGTTGAAGTAATCCAACTTTTGTGGTGCTTTGCCGTACAGTGCCAGAACAGGAAGTTGATTTACCTCAGAGAAGGAGCCAATATGTCCCTTTCATCTATGGGTGTGTGAGATTGCAAGACAAGCTTTGACAGCTCAGTAGATAGTTTTCGTATTGTCAATTAATACCAAACTGAAAACAGCTCCTGTCAGTCGCCTTGCTGGAGATGGACAGTTGTATGCAATGTTGCCCACCATCTCGTAGATGTGGAAGTTTGATTACGATGTTGATTGCAGCGTACAAGTGTGTCTGCATTACCATGCCGTACAGGGATTTTTTGCCATGTCTCGTGTGAATCCAGCTTAACAGGGGAAAGCTGTGTGATTACTTGGTGTATCTTAAAGACATGGGGCCCTATCTTGCACCCGGCACAACGCAGCGCAAACCCCGTAAGCAAGATTCTTTGCTAGTTTAAGGCCGACGCAGTTGTCAATTTTCCATCCAGTGCCCACGTCGTTTAAATAGCAAATGCACCTGCGCCCATCTTTGCGCCCATGGGCATGCTGGTCTTACTGCCAATTTCAACCAGCTGCGGAACGGCTGTGGATCTGCTCCAAAACGGCGGTCGGAGTCGATAGGTTTCCATTAAAGTCAATGTGTGTATTTTCACTGCGAACCGCAGCTCTCCGGAGCAGATATGCAGAGCTTATATTTTTGCCGGATGCTGGAGAGCTCAGCAGCAATTCAGCACAGTATATACCTTGTTATATCGCGCTATCATATGTGAATTCGGGAGATCTCGTGGGTCCTTGTGACTTCAGTTATCAGTCACGCCCGCAGCCATTCCGCAACAAATCCGGACTTGGTGGGTATTGAAGGACTGCGGAACACGGAGCCGACACGCAGCGAAGCCGATCCACTGCCGTTCTGCAGTTGGTGGAAATACTGGGCTACAAGAACTGTAATCAGGACAATTCGATGCAAATCCTCCATCATAATAGCAATGCGCCAAGGTAGAGTACAAATTTGTCTGGCTTTTAAAGGGAATGGGAGATGACACTCTGATTGGTTTATTCCATGTTACCCCCAAAACACACCTATGAATTAATGAAAACACTTAGTACCACCCTTTTGAAACATGCGCTCGGCGCATGGACCATTTTTTCCGCTGTCAAAATAGCAAAAGTGGATTTGGACACGCCCAAAACGCACTTGCGGCATGTGCTTCACATAGTGCACTTAGATCATTAAAATAGGGCCCATGGAGTTGGACAGTGCAATGCCTCAGCTTTACACACTGTTATCATTAGTGGCAACAATTGGAGCTACTGTACATCTGCAGAAAGGAGCTTCTCCTGTTTAAAGCGACTCAACTCCTACACCCATAACACAATTAAGCAGAGCCTTAGGCTAACCAGCTACGACGTGACTCATAAGCTTACAACATATAATTTTGAGTAAACAAAATGAACAGAAAATCCCAAAAAGAAGTACACAGTCTTGTACCTTTGATTTTTTTATTTGTATTTCACTCACAATGATATGTTGTATGCTTATGAGTCATGTCGTAGCTGGTTAGCCTTAGTCTAAAACTCTTTATTTACTGATTTTTCCAGACATCTATGAGAGAAATGAATGGGAAATTTACTTCCAGAACCAGAGGAGGGGCTGAACTGTTGAGGTCTATTCAGGTGGTTGAATAATTTAGAGACTGGTGAAGTCATTATGAGTTGCATTTTGAGTTGGATTTGGGGAAACCAGTTGATGCATTCGTTGTGTTGAGCTATTCAAAAAGATGAATGCAATCTGTAGTATTCTCAAACTCACTACAGAAGTTTTGTTTTCCAATCAACTCGATTCAGGGGCAAATTAAGATTAGGAAGTGAACCAAACTCCTCCTGTGAATGTAGCTGTAGTTTTCAAAAACATTACATTTGGAAACATGAACAGCAGAATGATTTTGAGGTGTTTAGGGGTCTGGAGGGTTCCTTTAAGTGTTACCTGTGTTTTCTGTTTTATATTGCATATGTTGAGTAATGGTATTCGTTATATAATAAATTAGTGTCAGACTGTACAGTAAGTAGCTAGGGTCTATTACTAGCTAACTACCCATACAGAAATCTAATTTATGGCCATATACTGTATATGAAAAACATTAACATATATTTTAAAATATATGACCATATATGAAAAAAAAGAAAAATCATGTCTACTGTGAAATGTGTCTGTTTCCCATCCCCATCCACCTGTCTAATCACAGTTCTTATAGTCATTCTCACTACCGTAAACGAAACCTTTCCAAGCTTGTCTTCCCTGCCAGGACAACCTATGTAGAATCTCTGCTTTCTGCAAGTGCCTGGAACTGTCAATCTTCTGTCAACAAGGCTGACTTCATCTCTGCGTATCTGTCCTCCAGTCTCTTGATTTTCTGGCCCTGACAGAGATGTGGATTTCCCAAGATAATACTGCTACTCCGGCTGCTCTCTCTTCATCTGAATATGCATTTTCCATTACTAAATAAATGGAGATTCTCCTTTTTCCCTCTGGCTCACCTACCTATGTCTTCTTTTGAATTCCAAGCAGTACATGTAACCTGTCCATCCAAGCTTAACAATGTTGTCCTCCATCATCCCCCAGATGCCCTTGGTTCCTCAATGAGTTTGACATGCTGATTAGCTTGTCCCCAGATGATGGCTCATCACTCATTCTTTTGGGGTACTTCAACATTCCTGCATCTATGTTTGATTCATCTCTCACCACATCAGGCAGCGCTCTGGATCTGAACTTCACTAGATGCTGCCTGTCGACTAACCGCCATCACCACCCTGCTCCAGTTGTCTGACCACTTGTCTCTTTTACTTTTTCTCTCTCCTCCACCCCTATACTATCTATCCCTACCCAGGTCTCACACTGCCGTAACACTCATTCTCTCTCCCGAAATGCTCTCCTCCATCTTGTCATCTCTCCCATCTCCTAAATCCTTCTCCATCCTTCTCTGGAATCTGCTTCTACTCTCCTTAATTTCCAAGTGTTATGATTCTCTCTGTCCCCTCTCCTCTAGACCGGCATGACCCTCCCCTCCTGCTTCTTGGCTAAATGAAACACTACGAGCTCACAGAAGTGGTCTTCCTGCTGCTGAGTGGAAAAAGTGAAAAACTAAACTTCTGAATAACCTGGAATCCTTCCAATCCCTCCTTGCTACCTTCTCCTCTCTGTCAGCTGTTGAAGCCACTTTCTATCACTCTAAATGTAAAGCTTCATCCTCCAACCCCAGGAAAGTTTTTTCAATTTATTTTCTTTCCTTAACCCTCCACCTGCTCCCCTGCCATCTTCCCTCTCTGCTGATGACTGTGTCAACCATTTTGAAAATTAAGTTGAGGACCCTGTGTGTCCAATCTTTGCTCCATCACCAAACCTGCACATGCACCTACTAATTTCACCCCTCTCTCACCAGATGACATTCTTCAGCTAGTAAGATCCAGCCACACAACAACATGCCCGCTCAACCCTATTCCCGGCTCCCTCCTGCAGACCATCTCTGCAGAACTCCCCCCATTCCTTACCTCTCTCAACAAATCATCCCTGACCACTGGATGTGTCCCTGGTTACTTCAAGATAGCAAGAGTTGTTCCCCTCCTAATGAAACCAACACTAGACCGCTCTGATGTAAAAACGACAGACCGGTATCCATTCTGTCTTTCTGTCCAAAGAACTCTCCAGTTATCTCTCTTAGAATGACCTCCTCGACCCCAACCAGTCAGGCTTCAAGATGGACCACTCAACTGAGACTGCTCTACTTCATGTAAATGAAGCTCTTTGCGAGGCCCAAGCTAACTCTATCTCCTCTTTTTTATTCTTCTAGATCTATTTGCAGCCTTCAACACTGTGAACCATCACATCCTACTATCCACCCTCTCAGATCTCGGCATCTCTGTCTCTGCACACTCCTGTATTGCAACTTACCTGGCAGCCCACTCTTACCAGGTGACATGGAGAGGGTCGTTGTCTGCTGCACAGACACTCCCCACCGGTGTTCCCTAAGGCTTTGTTCTTGGCCCTCTCTTCTTCTCTCTACACCAAATCCCTTGGCTCTGTCATAACCTCACATGGACTCTCCTTTCACTGCTATGCTGATGACACTCAACTATTTCTCTTCTTCCCCCTTCTAATATCCAGGTGAAAACCTGCATATCTGCATGCCTGGCTAATATCTCTACGTGGATGTCAGCACACCACCTCAATCCCAACCCTGACAAGACTGAGCTGCTCTTTTTCTGTGGGGAGACTTGTCCACTCCAGGACATGTCCATCACAGATGAGAACTGCACAGTGTCACCATCCCAGAGTGCAACAAACCTTAGCATGACCCTTGACGATACCCTCTCGTTCTCTGCAAACATCAAGGCTGTTCCTGCAGGTACATGCTCTAAAACATTTGCAGAGCATGACCTTACCTCTCCCAGGAAGCAGCCCAGGTAGTCATCCAGGCACTTGTCATCTCATGTCTGGATTACTACACTTACTTTTGGTAGGACTCCCGGCGTTTGCCACCAAACCACTATAACTGTCTGTTTTTGCTAATTAACTGTTTCTGTATTTACATCAGGGACATTTGTGTGGATGTAGTGGCATTTTCAACAAATTATTATAAACTGAGAGGCAGCCTACGGAGGGGTTGCCTCACCTGTGTGAGGAGCTGCCTCCACCACCTTCAGCGTGGTTGGAGGTGATTTGCCAACAGAAGCTGGGTGAGGAGCTGCCACCTCCACTTTCAGATTCTCTGCTGGAGTCTGCCGAGGCCACCCCCCCCATCTGGGGCTGCCGAGGCTGCCACCAGCAGATTCCCCACCTTTGCTAGTGCAGAGTGGGGTGCCACCGCGTCCTTCGTGTGGATTGACCATCTCCACTGAAGGTTGGTCTGCCCTGTGTCTGGTCTCTACACTCCTTATACACCAACCCTGACAGTTTAAAATGTTGATTGCTCTTACTACTAAGTTGTGGTTGTTTTACTTGGTTTCTCCTGAATGTTTGCACTCACTGTAAGTCGCTCTGGATAAGAGCATCTGCTAAATGACTAAAATGTAAAGTGGAAATGTGGAAATTTAATTTATGGCCATAAATATGAAGAACTGTTACATATATTTTATAATATTTGACCATATATGTTAATTACATATTTAAATGGCATACAGTTAACAAATATATTAACACATATTTCATTGACATACATGTCATACCCCTACTTACATGTATCATCACACATTCTGCATATAATATCAATATCCCACACATAAGCATTTATTCTTGATTACATTTGTAGACTATAAGATAATTGTTAACTGACATAAGGCAAGAAAAACATTGTAGCATTTCTGTTATTTATTTAAATACTCTCATATATACATCGAAAGACTATTCCAACATAACATAACAAATATAAGACACAGTGATATTGTAGGTAGTGGATTTTTAGATGTTAACAGGACTGATTATAGCAGCTGTCGGACTAGCAGTCTCTCACACTCTTTTGAGGACTGCCTGAGTGAGACCCGGAAGGAACAACCGTACATCTCAGAATTTCTCCCAAATTACGTTCTCAGGAAACTATTTTGAAAACCTGAATTACGTTATATGCCAACATATTTAGTTTTTTTACGTTTGAACTGCACGTTTCGTTATTAGGCTATATTTGTACTTCTATTACGTTGTCCCTGTACATTTCGTTTAGCGGATTTATGCGAGAACATTCTACACATTCCATAGCTTTCGAAATTATATTGCAACTTTCACATTTAAGGTTTGGTATACTAAATGATAAGGTTAGGCATGAGGTTACTAACGGTTAAGGTTAGGTATTAGGTTACTAACGGTTAAGGTTCGATATGACGTTACTGAGGTTAAGGTTAGGATTAAGGTTAGGGTTAACATTACAAAAGACCGACAATCGTCTTTTTGCATGACGCAAGCAATGTAGAACAAAACACACACAAAGTACCGGTCTGGATTTGAACTCGCGAACACTGGCATGCAAGTCGCAGATTTATACGCCCATGCACCATCCCCGACCACCGCCCTAGCAAAAACTATGTTATTTACATGCTACGTCATGATTTTCATATGTTCATACTTAACGTTATTCGAGTGTTCAATTTAGTTCCCTGCAAACGTAATTGACTCTCTCATACATTCATATTTTACATATTTCGGTTTTACAAAATAGTTCCCTCAGAAGGTATTTCATGTGATTTAGGGCTGGGAAGGAAGGGGGGCAAACCCCCCACTATGAATGAAGACAGCAGGAAGCTGATAAAACTCAACATTATACTGTACATCATGATATGTCATTTTGTCGCTTGCTGGATCATCACATAAAGGGAGTTTTGGTTTTACTACATGCAAGGCTATATGATTTTCTCCACAGAGCAACTAGAAGAGACAAATGCTAGCTTTCTACAGTGAAGCATATTCAAATGTCATAACTCAGTCCTTTTGTTACAGCCCGGATCTGTGTCTCCCAGGTGGCTTGTGGCAAACTTTAAACAACACTTTTTATGGATATCTTTCAGAAATGGCTTTCTTCTTGCCACTCTTCCATAAAAGCCAGATTTGTGCAGTATACGACTGATTGTTGTCCTATGGACAGACTCGCCCACCTCAGCTGTAGATCTCCGCAGTTCATCCAGAGTGATCATGGGCCTCTTGGCTGGATCTTTGACCAGTCTTCTCCTTGTTTGAGCTGAAAGTTTAGAGGGACGGCCGGATCTTGGTAGATTTGCAGTGGTCTGATACTCCTTCCATTTTAATATTATGGCTTGCACAGTGCCCCTTGGGATGTTTAATGCTTGGGAAATCTTTCTGTATCCAAATCCGGCTTTAAACTTCTCCACAAAAGTATCTCGGACCTGCCTGGTGTGTTCCTTGTTCTTCATGATGCTCTCTGTGCTTTCAACGGACCTCTGAGACTATCACAGAGCAGGTGCATTTATACAGAGACTTGATTACACACAGGTGGATTCTATTTATCATCATTAGTCATTTAGGTCAATATTGGATCATTCAGAGATCCTCACTGAACTTCTGGAGAGAGTTTGCTACACTGAAAGTAAAGGGGCTGAATATTTTTGCTCACCCAATATGTCAGTTTTTTATTTGTTAAAAAAGTTTGAAATGTCCAACAAATTTTGTTCCACTTCATGGTTGTGTCCCACTTGTTGTTGCTTCTTCACAAAAAATTACAGTTTTATATCTTTATGTTTGATGCCTGAAATGTGGCAAAAGGTCGAAATGTTCAAGGGGGCCGAATACTTTCGCAAGGCACTGTATACTGTAAATGGTGAGGGAATTTGTGAGTCAGCTACAAAGCATTACTTGGTTTTATTGTAGCTCGCTTTAGTTCTGGATAGTTATACCTGGCAAAAGTGTTTCCTTTGGGAGATTAGCGTGGTTGTGGTAGCTGGCTAGCATTAGCTGTTTGGGGTCAATCTAACAGAGCGGCCACCAGGCTAGCCGTGACATGATGGGAGAGACAGGCAGAACACCAGCTCTGGGCCTGGTTATTTGAGCTCCATTAGGCTTCATGGCAAATTATACCCTAATACCTGTTGTCACGGCGGATTCACTGAAGTGAGAGCGCTTATCTGAGCCACAGGGGCTAAAAACCACCCACGCTGCACAACAGTATAGCCACCACACACACAAACACACATATTTACACACACAAAGACACAAACACATATTCTGTATGTTGCAGGGCTGAAACCACACAGCACACATTAGCCTGTTTCCATCAACCACAACACACTGGCCTTTTGCCTCACAGGCACTCCTGTCTCTCCCCTTCATTCGTTTTAGGGGACCAGAAACAGGAAGAACATGCACACAATGTAAGCAACATTAGTAAGCCTGCAGCCATATTTTCCTTCTGTTATTGTTGTTGTCAGCTTAGTGAATTGTTTTGAAGAAGATATCTGCTCCTTTCAGGTTTAGATTCAAATCTTAATAAATGGACAATTTGTGATTAGGAAATCATTACAATGGATATGATTACAGTAATTTGTCCAAACTTAAGTCCATCTGACTTCTTGATAATATGGATAAACGCATCGCATATTTTCATTGATTTCACACACATGACAAACGCCTATACCATTTTCCCCGATAGTTACACATAAAACCCCCCAAAACAATAATTATTTTCAAAATATATTAGCAGTCTTGAGAAATAAACTAAACTTATAGAAAATGTGTCATTGTTTTACACAGACAAATTACAAAACTGCCTATATCATTTTTCCAAACACAACAAACAAAACACGATCAAGTTCAACTTCCATTTGCCATCATATCAATTCCCTTGGCATGTGCTTAATGTCATGGTGTAGGAATGTAGCCGTCAGGTGGATTATTACATGGGTAGGTATTTTAATGATATAATAATAAATGATACACAGGTGGTATGATAATTTGAAAAACAAGTACTTAAAATAAATGTAAAAGGTACACACGAAGGCTCTGAATTAAAAACTAGAAGCTACTGTACAAAGTTTCTCCCCTCCGGCACTCTGAGTTGCCAATCTAGTTGCCAATCTAGTGAACCACCGGTCTGAGTGTACCACCCCGGCAGCACAGGAATGAAAACCCAACACACCCCAATCACCCTCAGCACACCTGCACCTCATCATCTCATCACCACCATTATATAGACACAGGTTACATCTCAATACGCATAGTATGCAGACTATATAGTATCCCAGACTACGATTAGTATGTCCCAAACCATAGTACGCAAATATCGTATGTCAGAAGTCATAGTAGTATAGTATATAATAGATGGTCTACTATTTCCGGGGTATTGTCGAAGTATGCAACGCTGCATGCTTTTTGGGCTGATATAGCCAACAATACTTTGCTACACAGAATAGGAGGGGTTTCCCGAAGTCAGTCCTTATTTGTACTAGTTTTTCTTTGTTGTTTTTTCATTTAGTGTTCAGTACACTACTGTCATAATTAATACTACGTCTGTGTCCTGCCTCATTCTATGTCTTCAGTACTCAACACAAAAGGGTTGGAACAAGCCAACACACACAGATCGAGTAATAGAAATGCTGAGGGATACATAAACACAAATACAGAATTTCTATAAAAATACTTCTAAAAAAAAAAGAGGATCTAATGATTCCATGGAGAATTAAACCACCAAGAAACAAGAAGCTCACAACAATGAACGACATGGACTGAGGGAAACAGAGGGATTTTAATGCTGTACATTCACTAATGAGGGAATGGAAACCTGGAGTGTATGATGAAGACAAGATAATCCATTGGTTACTGAAGGGAATTAGATCGAAATGTCCAGGGAAAGGGGTGGGGAAATTGAAACAAACCACACCACATTTCGGCACGGAGGGAAACTGTGACACTTAATTGCCATCAAATTGTTGTCAGCTTAGTTAGTGCAAATTGTTAAATTGTTCACATAGCAACCAGTTCTTTGCTACGAAAGAAGTGACCAGTGAAAGTCCTGTCATATTCATAGGAGAGGGTGACAGTTACCACAACTTGTCATATTCATAGGAAGAGACATATGGAAAGAAATTAAACATAAGAACTCTTCTAGTTTGATTGGTTTAAATTGCCTCTTACTAGATACTGATTGGTTTAAGTGAAATCCTACTAACTACTGATTGGTTTAAGTAGACTCGTACTAGCTACTAATTTGTTTAAGTGGAATCCTACTAACTACGGATTGGTTTATGTAGACTCCTACTAACTTCTGATTGGGTTGTAGCCTCCTGCTAACTACTAATTGGTTTAAGTGGAATCCTACTAACTGCTGATTGGTTTAAGTAGCCTACAACTAAATACGTTAGTTACCGGAGATCTATGAATTACTCCAGTTCCATGATACCACTTCTCCACCAAAGAAAGAACTGGAAAAGTTTAGTGCTGGTGCCTATTTTAAACCAGTTCTTGGCTTTTCGACAGCCAAAGAACCGGCTCTTGGCAGGGAGGAACTATTTGCTGGTCTAGAACCGTTCTTTTACCAAATCGTGCTTACGTCAGGGGCTGGGGGCGGGATTATTGTGATCAACAACATGACTGAAAGGTTGTGAACGCCATTGTTAAAAACTAGAAAGATAGTAGAAAGATAATTTCAAAAGCGAAACAGTGGTCTGTGGAGGAGACATTTAAATACATCCATCAAATGCAACAATCTGCAATCTTTCTGGGAACTAAAAGTTATGAATACGGGCAGACTTCTATGTAGGTGCAAGCCAGTAATATGTTTCCACAACTGATCGGAAGATGATTTCCGCAAATTTAAATGACAGCAGGAGGAAAATTTAAGCTATGCGTAGAAAAACAATTGTAGGCTATATGTGTCACATTACCCCTCCGATGTATATATAGAATTCAAGACAGGAGCGAAGGAGATGCAATACCAAACATAGTTTAAAGTCAAAAAGGACTTCGTGGGGCAAAACAGGAACTACCAAAGCATACACGGGAATATACAGGCACACGCAACAGGAAACATTGATCGACAGGGACAAGGAGGAAACACAAGGGCTAAATACTACAACAAATGAGGGCTAACACACAACACCTGGGAACCTAATAACAATGACGTCACCTAAACAGACACAACAGGAAGAACACATGCAATGCATAAAACAAACACAACGGGGGACCGAAACATAACAAAACACATGGGGCAGAAACCTGAACACTAAAACACAGTTTGTTCTATTGAACAAAATATAAATAGGCTACATCGTATTTCTTTTAAGTTATATTTCTTAACGTTATTATGTCAGAACTCAGAAATACCACTATTTTGTTCACACAGAAGTTTTGCAAACTACCGACATTTGTCTTTCTTCGCTGAAGGTGGCTTTCAGAGGCTAGCTCCTGGGCGTTGCTCATGCCGTTTTCAACAGTTACAGTATGCACCGAATTGCATCCTTCATTCTATCCTGTACTTAAATGTACTGGTATCTGTATTGGCCCATCCCTAGTTAAGGCCCTGCTAGTAAAAATATATAAAAATCCATCAAACTCACCAAAGCTGCTCATTATTTGAAAACAAAGTCCTTTCTCTTTTAAAAAGACTTCTATGACGCGGTTGTACAGCACATCTTTGCGTTAAGTTCCAATAAAAGATCATGCCCAGTGCTGAGAGTCGATCCTGCCCAGTCCTATATTCGTCACCAAAGCTACTTCTTCACCTCCATCTGCCATTCTGCAAAAAGTAAAAAATCTAACTATCTAAAAATTGAAAGTTTAAAGAAATCATAGAAGGGAGAGCTAAGCTGGGACAGCTAAGCTAGTTGTTGTTCGGATGGCAAACTTTTTTTAACTTTTTTTTGCAGAACTTTATAGAACTGCCCCTCCTATCAGCAACAGAAACGATGCAGACGTAAGGCTAGGCCTGCAGAAACGCTTTACTTGGTCAAAGAACACACCCAACATGGTAAAGTCGAAATCTGATTGTTTAAAAATATGACAATCAACAACATGGTTCTGATGGGCTTCAACAGCAGACAGTATTCACTCGGAATTCTGAAGGCCCTAGTCTACCCGGAGACAACACAGATGAAAAAATCTTATTGGATAGAAGCTTTCATTTATATGAGCTGCGCTAAAAGAAAGGCAACTGAAAAGAACGTACTGTAGCAATGAAATCACCATATAGACTAATTTAAATGAACTTTGTAAAATATATATTATTAAAAAATATATTAAAGAAGTACAAAAATACATTTCTGATTCTGATTATCTTTGGGCCTGCAGAGAAGGCCTTGCAGGCCCTGATGGCCCACCACTGCCCTCACAACTACCATTATAAGGTAATTATCAGTTCGCACTAAAACTGGACACATTCGATAGCATGAAAACATATTCCAGAGAACGGTAGACTCGGTACCAATGTCTTATTAACCCTAGGTTCATTTTACGCCAGAGTTGTCCTTTAAGTAGTCTCCTGCTAACTACTGTTTGTTTTAAGTGGAATCCTACTAACTACTGTTTGGTTTAAGTGGAATCCTATAAACTACTGATTTGTTTAAGTAGACTCGTACTAGCTACTAATTGGTTTAAGTAGCCTGCTACTAACTACTGATTGGTTTAAGTAGACTCTTTACTAACTACTGATTGCTTTAAGTAGCCTCCTGCTAAATACTGATTTGTTTAAATAGACTCCTACTAACTACTGATTTGTTTAATGCTACATTCAGACCGAACGCAAATTGAGCATCTGGAGCGAGTTATTTCCATGTTAAATCAATATAAAGACACGTTTACATGCGTTTGGAGCTCCTGTGGCGCGATAGACCCATTTAACGCGGAGCAATGGATGCCATTCCGCCTCGTTCGCACGTCCAGTTCACGCGAACGATGCAAATTGAGCTTCTGACTTGACACGGGATACGCGCAAGTGATTTGCATTTGGTGCTTTTTGTGCATTCACGCCTTTGAAGTGAATTGGGGTCTGATGCCCGAGTTGAAAAATCTGAACATCTGTGTCTGTTTGCGCAGCGTTAACCGATCAGGAGCCTGCATGCTGCTGTCACATGATGAAGTCATGTTGTTTGCTGTTGTCACATGATGATGTTATGTGATAAGATATGAACTCCAGGACTTATTCAACATTCATTCAACACGGAGGAATGGTTGATATTGGCAGTGAGCAGTAAATAGTTTGTACATATTGTACATATTTCAATTGAAAATGTTATTTCATGTTTGTCCTCAATAAATTATCTTGTAATATGACTAAATGCCTGGTGTGGTTCTAATGCACAACAAAGCAAATCTTTTATGACATAACTCATATTTCAATATATGAGACATATTGATTTTGTATTGAATGCTATTTATTTCATATCTAAATCTAGATTATATGAAACATTATTATTCTAATGTAAAGAGAACCAACTATAATGTAAAATAACATAGTTTCTGTACAGTGTTGTTATGAAAATAATTACAGAACAGGTTAATTACTTTTGGAGGCTGGCTCCATTTATCATAAAACTAAAATAAACACAGATTATTTTACAGTAATAACCTGAACAAAGAAATGGCACATTTGTCTTTGTGAAATGGATGATCACAAGTAGGAGTCAAGTCAGAGATCAGACAGGAATGTTGAGCTTTCCAACTTTCACAGGTGAAGGGGAAAAATCTAACATATTAGTATAATGTGTCTATGTTTTACCTATATCGATTGAAGTAGGTCTAATTATTTTACTATCTTGCTCATCAGGCAGCTCGCTCGGGAGAGCAGGGTTGAGGTAGCGTGCGAGTATGAACGTGTCCCACTATGTGAGAGATACGTTTGTGAAGCGAGTATTTGCGTGAAAACAAATGGTCTTTCACCTATTGAACACTCATAAATAGGGAAGTTCAATTGCTTTTTGTCCATAACATTTTGTATAACAAAAGCCAGCTCCATGGTTTCCAAAAATTTCTCTGCCAACAAGGAGAATGCCAGCTTGTGTATCTTACATTTTGTAATTGTGATGCTAACTAAAAACAATATTAAAACAAAATGTAACGTTACTTACATTACCGGAAAAAGTGAACTGCCAACTCCTTTGAGTGTCTTGTCATACAACTGAACGCCATAGCAACGCCCCGGATTTTGTTTTAATACTGTTTTTCATTAGCAGCCCAATTAATATCAGTTAGCTAGCTAGATTACTCCTACCTCTCATCTAAATCTGTAGTGGGAAATAAATGTTTATAGAACCAAATAATGACTCCTTCAACAGCTGGCTTCTCATCCCTCCTCATCTAACAAAGGATTTCCTGGGATGAATTAAGATTCATGGAAAGGGGGCAAACCCCAATGTATGTCACACATTTAAACCTGTACATATGTGATTTTGGTTTTGATCCACCCATAAAGGGAGTTTGGTATTATTACTTGTAAAGGTTGTACAGGTCTTATGTTGTCTCCACGGGGTTTCTAGGAGAAGACAAATGCTAGCTCCCACCTCTGGAAGTTACAGCCCGGATGCGCCGAGGCGCCAAGGCGACGCATAATCTAATTGTTAATGTACTCTTTTGTTTTCCAATTCCAGCCAGTGAACTGATTTGTATTTCGAATGCAGCGGGAGATGTGGGCGTCCCCTCTCAAGGGGAAATATAAGTCTTTGTTTAAGGTTAAACTGATGAGATCTCTTTAACGACTCTCCTGGCCACACGTTAGTGCATGCCATAGCAAATGTGTTGAATAAATGTGATAGACTGTACCGTATAAGACATGCTTAGATCGTCGATCATATTTAGAAGTGTAAACGACATGTAATTCTTGGTATAATTGTGTAATTCTGTGTCCGGTTAAAGTGTTGTACTTCGATGCCCTTTAACTGGAATTAAATATTATTCACTCACTAAGTTCTGTCATAGACATTCTAAATCATTTCCCAGAACATCTCCGGTGGAGTTATTAATGGGAATGTAAGTTATCTTGTTGCGGTCTGCTCTGAAGTTTCAGCCTTTATCACGCACACAGTTCAAGCTAGGTAGCTTAGGCACCGTGTCTGACTCGCGGGCAAAGCTTTAGTTTCCTGGGTCGCTCTGGTATTTCTTTCCGTAGCTGTTCACACACACGGATAAATGATCATTATGAGGTCAGATGGTTAGATAGGAAATATTCAACCACGTCTATTCTATAAATCCTCTATAGGCATTTATTAAGCATTTCTCCGTTCTTAACCCAGACTATTGCAACAGGGGATGAAAGGTAATACAATTATTAATGCTTTAACTAAGTGCATCTTAATTGTATCCTTTTACCCCTTTACTACAAATACGTCACATCCGCAACCAAGATGTCTGTGCCCGTAATGGCAAATTCGATTACCAAAATCAGCTCTTCACAAACCAATGGGTGACATCACACATGGTTATATCCAGTGATTTATACAATCTATGATTCAGCCTCGAATGAGCGTCTATTTCCTGTCAAACACTTGCTTTATTTGTGTGTCCTATTTGCTTTGGGCACGCAAGTGGATTCAAATTGTTCAAGCATCCAACTAGACGTGATAGAAGCGAATTTCACATTCAATTCGCGATCGGTCTGATTGTAGCATAAGTGTAACCCAGTACTGTACTCAGTCCCCTCTTGTACGCCCTGTTCACATATGATTGTGTGGCCACTCACAGTTCTAACATCATCATAAAGTTTGCTGATGACACAACCATCCTAGGTCTCATCTCCAACAACGATGAAACCGCATACAGAGAGGAGGTAAATGCCTTGGCTACCTGGTGCCAGAGCAACAACCTCTCTCTCAACGTCAGCAAGA
>JACXGM010013988.1:0-22506 GCA_016801145.1 Umbra pygmaea | reverse complement strand
GTCTGATACTCCTTCCATTTCAATATTATCGCTTGCACAGTGCTCCTTGGGATGTTTAAAGCTTGGGAAATCTTTCTGTATCCAAATCCGGCTTTAAACTTCTCCACAACAGTATCTCGGACCTGCCTGGTGTGTTCCTTGTTCTTCATGATGCTCTCTGTGCTTTCAACGGACCTCTGAGGCTATCACAGAGCAGGTGAATTTATACAGAGACTTGATTACACACAGGTGGATTCTATTTATCATCATTAGTCATTTAGGTCAACATTGGATCATTCAGAGATCCTCACTGATCTTCTGGAGCGAGTTTGCTGCATTGAAAGTAAAGGGCATGAATAATTTTGCTCGCCCAATTTGTCAGTTTTTTATTTGTTAAAAAAGTTTGACATATCCAATAAATTTTGTTCCACTTCATGATTGTGTTGCTTCTTCACCAAAAGTTACAGTTTTATATGTTTATGTTTGAAGCCTGAAATGTGGCAAAAGGTCGAAATGTTCAAGGGGGCCGAATACTTTCGCAAGGCACTGTATGTTTTGCTCGGATATTTCAATTATTTTTATATAACTATTCATACATTTTCTTAAGCACATGCAGTCAATATTTTAAATAATATATGTATATAAGTGGAAAATGTATGCATGTGTAAAGAAAATATATGTCTGTGAGAGAATAATGTGTGTGTGTGTGTGAGAGAGAAAGTATAGTGGAAACTGAAGGAGTATAGTAGAAACGGATGGCAGATCATTTATCGCCATTGCCTGAGAAACTCAAGCAGGGTCATTTTCAGGTCAGGATCAGCATGGACGAAGACCTGATGCACACTTTGCAGTAAGCCATTGGAGTTTTAAGAAATATTTTAACATCACAGAGAGACATCTGAAAATGGCTGTGCACCGACGCTCCACATCCAACCTGATGGAGATTGAGAGGTCTTGCAAAGAAGAACACTGCACACTGCATCAAATTGTTCTGCATGGCAGCTTCCCAGAAGGAATTTGACTCTTCTAAAGATGATCCACAAGAAAGCTCGCAAACAGTTTGCTGAAGACAAGCTGACTAAGACCATGGATTACTGGAACCATGTCCTGTAGTCTGATGAGACCAAGATAAACTTATTTGGTTCAGATGGTGTCAAGCATGTGTGGCGGCAACAAGGTGAGGAGTACAAAGCCAAGTGTATCTTGCCTATAGTCAAGCAAGGTGGTGGAGTGTCATGGTCCTGCATGAGTGCTGCCGGCACTGGGGAGCTACAGTTCATTCTATACATTTCACTGTTCATATACTGTATATATATATATACATATTATACCTGCTCATATTGTAACGACTTCCCCTAGAAATATTCTGTGCTAGGGTCAGGTTACAGGGACCCTGGCTCCACCCGCTGGACATTCTGGACATAACGAGTCATATATTCATGTAGGAACCGCTCGATCATTCCTGTACATACACAGCTGTCATATATATATATATTAATTATAGATATTCAAAGGTGTGTGCGCGACAGTGTAAATGTATTAGGTGAGTCCTTGTTTTTATGTTGGAATATTCTATTACATATATAAATCAGAGTGCTACCTACAGCCGCCGTTTTATGTTCTGCATGCGGTACTCTTTTACGGTACTCTTTTTCACAGCATAGGCTTTGTTTTGGGCGTTGCTGTTAGCCCAGTGTTTAAACTTAGCCAGTATTGGCAATGACCATTTCGTTCCACTACAAAATAAAAAAAGGTAGAACGTGTACAATGCGTTGTGCTTCAGTCTCTTCATACCACCCCCCCATCACACATATACTGTAGATAACCCTTTCACATTCTGCTCATATTCTGCACTTTAAAAGTAAAAAGATTTTAACATTTCTGTGATTGATGTACACACAAAAATGCACCAACAGGCCAGAAAAAAAATTCCTTGATAAAACTTACTTGGCAATAAATCTTTTTCTGATTCTGATGTTTACAGACAACAGAGTGATTCTGTATGTTTTCATGGTTCTAAGTGATTTCAGGTTACTATAAAAGCAAAATTATTGAAATGGCAGATGTTGGGATGGTGTCTTTTACACAAATATTGTACTAGCAAGTGACTATGAGTTCTTTTTTTGACAGATCTGTAAAAAACACAACAGCTAGGAAATTATGTCACACTCACCCAGATTATGTTGTATATGGTTAATTAATTCAAATTTTTATTGATTATTTGAAATTCACATAATTATTTGCAAATCATTCATTTTGAAATATTTTTTTTACTTAGAAGAAACAGTGAACCTTCACTTTTCCAAAACAAAAACATATTTATCTTGTATATGCACTACAAGTTGGTCCCCTGGTTGTTTCCTCCAGGGCCAGCGTGTTGCTGTAGTGCTGCATTGTGGGTAGGAAGGAGGCTGAGGTAGAACTGTATCTGTGCTCTCAGGCTCTGAGCACACAAGGTGTTGTGCTCCATCATTTCATCCAATTCCTGAACATACTTTTTAAAGTCCTGATGGCGAGACATGAACAAATCAGAAGATGGATCAACAAATGTTTAATCTTGTGTACAAGTATCTGATGAGATTTTATTTCTGGAATGACATTCACAATTTTTTTTTAGCAGACACTTATCTAGAGCAACTTAGAGTAAGTACAGGGATTTCCCCCCGTGGAGCAACATAGGGTAAAGTTCCTTGCTCAGGGACACAATGACATTTGGCACATTCGGGAATTCAACCGGCAACCTTATGACTACAAATCTGACTCCCTAATCACCAAGCCTTCTGACGCACACAGATAACCCAAATGAACAAACAGTAGACAGTGACAGAGACCTAGTGTCATATTTAGCAACAAAGATAATAAGTTCATTTAACATAATAAATCAACGTCTAATAGAACAACATGAAACTAATATATACTGTTTTAGATGTAGCTTTCTGTATGGACAACTGAGTTCTCACCATATCAGGCTGTTGACACAGCAGTGTTTGCTGTCTGCGACACAGAGACTCCATCTTCTCCAACTGCTCGCAATGGGCCTGGACAACACGACACCTGAGGGCGGGCGGATGGATTGAAAGAGACAAGGAGAAATGGTGTGGGAGGGGGATGAATGAGGAACCAGAAACCTAGACATCCAGAAAAGTATAAAAAAGTATAAAAAAGTAAACACATTTTGGAAAGTAAACTAGGCTAACATCTGTACAGAATAAAAGATTGCCATCTGTTAAGAAACCTGGTGGAGCTCTGAAGAGAGTACTTTTTTTACATTTTTCCAGCTGCAGGAAGGATATAATATTTCTGAGTCATATAGAAACTGAGGAGGGTTGGGAAGACTGTCATTGAAGGAGAATTCTGAGTCGAGCCATTAGTTTATTGGAGAGATTATAGGAGAGCAGGTGAATTTGAAGTACTTTGGATACCACCTGGAACATAGAGTCCCAGTAGTCTCTCAATTTAGGGCATAGTAAAAACATCAAGAAAATTGGGAGGAAACCAATGTCTAATCTGGAAGATAGCGGAAAAAATTTGATGGAGGCAAAATGTTTAGAGGCCAAATCGGGGAAGTTAGGGAAAATACTATTGCTATGGAGGAGAATTTTAAATGGTGCCGGAACTGGTACCAGATATTTAGTGTGAACTGTACTACAGTGTTGCCAGTGTAGCGAGCAGCGACGGACGGTAAATCTTAATTGGGGATGCCGGGCTTGCATAACGTTCGGGACCGGAGTGAATGGATCGTAATTGGGGACGCTGGGCTCGCATTACTGTCTAGACTGGGAAAAATGGAACGGTATAACACAATGGGTTTGATGAGCTACACACCATTCCATTCACTCTGGTCCCAAAAGTAATGCGAGCCTGGCGTCCCCAATTAAGATCCACCGACCACGGCTGGTAGCGAGAGGGGGACATTGGGAGAGCAGAACAAAGTAAAGCCTTCAAAGATGTAGATGTGCATGATAGTATCTTTAGGTGTCACCAAGGAGAACTTGGAGAATACCTAGACACTGTTTATGATATATTTACAGAGACTATTTACTTTGCTTGTTCCTGGGCTTCCTGTACTGACGGGGAAAGGCTTGCTAGGGGTTCAATGGGCTGTAACACAGTGTGGGGGCTGGGTTGGATCAGTTTTTGGGATCTGTTGCTTGAGCGTGAGTTAGACACAATATGTTCATCTGGTGAGTGTAGGTGTGGAGAAGTTCTCTGGACGCCACTTTGTAACTGGGCTGGGGACTTTAGGATTCCTCCTTGGTCTTGGACTGAAGCTAGGGAGAACACAGGGCAGAGGGTTTGGTCATAGCTGATCAGAACAGAGAATACAAACATTTTAGAGAGACTTTATATTATTCCTAAAACGTGATACATACTTGCCACAAACTAACTAACCCTTATAGCTACTGTAATTTGAATTCCTCTTCAACCTCAATCTGAACAAATATATTTGGTGTGTTTGCACTCTTCCTAATCAACATTGTAATCATTGTTTGCACTTTTTGAACTTTTCTGTCAGGTAAACCATAGAGCCTACAGTGAGATTCTGCAAAAAAGGCTTATGTATGTGATTATGGAACTCACCCATTCTGCAGACTGCAGAATCCATAATAGATCTCCTGTCCTCCAAGTGGCCTTCAGGGGTGACTGTCTTCACCTTAGCCACGCCCTTAGCCACTCCCACAGCCACTCCCTCAGCCACTCCCTGATGCTGCTTTACAAGAGAAGAATGTCCAAAACCTTCCCTTTTGTCTTCTCCACTCTTCCCCTCTGTTGCTGGAGTGAGTTTTGGAGACTGACCAACCTCCACCAGCCCTGGTCTCTTACTTCCTTCCTTCAGCAGGAGGGAGAAGGGGCAGTGTGGTGACCGCTTGCAGAGGAAGGAGTCTGTGGCTGCCAGCCTGTCTACCTGAAGCAAGGAAAGAGAGAGGAGGTCCATGGTGCTGATGGATGAATTGCCAAAGGACTCACATTGGGGTGAAGAGGAGTAGTCAGGAGATAGCCATGTGGCTCCCCGACTCGCCTGCCCAGTGGACTGTGGGCCATTAGCAGGGTCTCTCATACGGAGCAGCTTAGCACCTTCCTTTAGGGCTGTCCCCTCTCTGGAGTTTAGTCGCACTCCTTGCAGGCAGGGGCGAGCGGTGACATTTGGGAAGTGTAGGCACATGTCATCGGAGCTCCGGTTGATGTGCTTGACCTCCAGGGACAGGTCGTTCATCTCGTAGGGGGGTGGGGAGAGGGGCCGCTCGGCTGAAGCGTGGTGGCTGCCGTGGTGGTGCTGGTAGAGGCTGTCGTTGTCACTGGTGCTGTCTGCGGAGCCGAGGGTGAAGCGGTCCACCTCAGCCTCCCCTTCCTCCTCTGTGCTCCACTCTGCCTCCCCCCAACCCAACACACCTCCTGTCCCCCTGCCCCCGTCTGCTGACTTTACCGCTCTACACTCTGGCCACGCCCCTCTCCTCTGCTCCTCATTGGGTGACCTCCATGCATCCCCACTTCCTCTCTTTGCTCCTCCTACACTCGTCCCTCGATCACCCACACAGCTGCTGGGAGGCAGCCCTGAACCAGTCCCCGGTATGAAGCATTTGAGGACGCTCCCCCCACTGCCAGCCTTACCTCCATCATCATCATCATCATCATCATCGTCGTCGTCCTGGTGGCTCTGACACGCGTGACTGGAGAAGAGGTAGCCAGCAGGGGTCCTGTACCCAGACAGGGGTTGTTGGAGCTGTCTGTGGTATCTTCTCAAATGTCGCTCTCTTTCCTTGTCGGAGTCCCGCTCCTCTGGCGTCTCCGGGTCTCTCTCCCATCCCCGCACTCTCACTGCAGGTGTTTCATATAGAGGAATATCTCTCCCCCCCATTCGCTGACTATTCATAGCTGCCCTGAGGTCTTGTTCTATGTTAGAGTTATCTGACATCTCACATCCCTTTCTGTGGCGTTCAGGGTCACCCTCCCTCTGTCTGTCCATCCTGCTATTCCTGATTTCAGGGTCACCCTCCCTCTGTCTGTCCATCCTGCTATTCCTGATTTCAGGGTCCCCCTCCCTCTGTCTGTCTATCCTGCTATTCCTGATTTCGGGGTCACCCTCCCTCTGTCTGTCCATCGTGCCGGTCCTGATTTCAGGGTCACCCTCCCTCTGTCTGTCCATCCTGCCGGTCCTGATTTCAGGGTCACCATCCCTGTCCATCCTCCTGGTCTTCATTTCCAATCCCTCAGTCCTTCTGCCTCTTTGAAGCTCCATGCCCAGCGAGCCCCTGACAGGTGTGGTGTGATCCAAACAGAGGTCTTCTCTCCCCTTCCCAAAGCCCTCCAGAGCCCCACTGCCCTTGGGTGTGGAGCAGAGCAGAGCGTCCCCTGGTGCTAACCTCCTAGCCTGGGTGGCAATCACGCCACTAGGACTTTTAACCCAGCCGTTGTGTTTCGGGGATTGAAACAGGGTGAGTTCACTTCCCCTTCTCCCTCTTAGCTCCTTCACCCTGTAGAGGCCACCAGACATAGAAAATCAATCAATTAAACAATGTTCTTAAATCTGATGAGCTCAATTCTGTGTTATTATATGACCTTCTCTCACCGGTCGGCATATCTCAGAGTATTGAGTGTGTGTTCGGTTGCTAGGTGACTTGGGGAAATGTTTGCGATCATACATGTCTTTGAATCGCCGACAAAGGACTCTTTCAAAACCTATAAAGGGAACACGGAGAGCAAGTTTGAGCAAAGTGGTACTGACACAAATTCGACCATTCCATTTGAACAACACAATTGGACTACAGATCTGGTGTGGAGTTGCCCAGATGTGTTGTTGAGCATTAAACCTTGCTCTGTCTTTGATTCATCACCTGTGTGAGCTTGCTCTGTCTGAATGGCGTGTGTGACTGCTCCTGGTCCAGTGAACGGATACACTCTTTCAGCTGAAACAAAGATGCTAGTCAGCAGCCATCTTATTTAGTATGTTTAGGTTTTGTCGTGATATCAGTCACATATGTAAGTAAATCTAGTTTAAAATATGAATAGAAATTACATTTACAAATAAACAAATAACATGGTCAGCAAAGAGGATAGAATGTGTGTGTGTGTGTGTATACGGACGTGTGTGTGTGTACGCTGAGTTAGTCATGGTAAGTGTGTATGGTCCATTGCATGAATAAAGTGTATGTGGCTGAGTGTCTGCAAAGTGAGTGTGTAGTTGTAGGCTGTCCTAATGGCGATACGTAGAACATAAAACAAAACAAAACATTTGTACGCATGTGTACGTTTACCTTAAACTTACCCTAACCTCACCTTACCCTAACCTTAACCTCACTAACATAGCATCCCTGAACTAATAGTTCCTCAAGTACCGGTACTTTAAATTGTAACCGATTGGTCTATTCATGGACATGTTCCAGTAGAACGACAATTCAATACGTTCAAAAGCTTGCATTTAAAGGGTCATATCGTAAGTCTGTCTACGTAATGCAGCAGAATTTCCAGAACGTATGGTACCCACGTATCACCATGAGAATTTGTTGGTCTCTGAGCAAAGTATTCCCATTACAAATGTCCATGGTGGTAGTGTGATGAAAAGTGGTGGATTGATATACACTTGCATATTGGTAATTTACCAGCCATACATGTAATGATAATCAAAGTGGGTGCTATTGAAGTATGCGTGTGTGTGTAAATTAACAATAAAGTATTGTGAGTTAAAACTGACTGCCAGTAGACTCTGGTTGATCTCTGCGCCCTCCATGCGCCTAAGCCGATCTGGGTCTCCGGAGTCTGCTGCTCTCTCACTCCCAGCCAGATCCACAAAATACATTCTACACAGCATAGTGAGGAATACATGTGTTCTCGTTACTTTGAATCAAATGCCACCTCAACTACTTTATGAAGGAAGTTTTGTTATTAAAGCAAACTTGCAAATGCCCACACCTAGTTTGAATAACAGAGGATCTATTCTAGTCGCTGCAATGTAGAACAAGCTACGTCATGATAGTCAGTGGTTTGAGCCTGACGATGGCTCCTCCGACTTTCCCCGGACCCCCAGCACGAGGCAGCACAAATTGGCATATTGCTGCCCTGGATTTGGGATAGATAAGTCGAATTATCTAACTTGCCACGTCACTCTCCAGCGACTCCATGTGTGCAGATCGAGCGCCTGTAAATACAATCACGGAGGTAAAGTTGGTGAACATAATCATCCCACACATGAGCTTATGGCTTCCATGTTGGTTGAGCAGTGCGAAAAGAATCGTCCGGCTCGGCGACATCGAGTTGGATGAACCATGTGATTGCTCCTCACCATCCTGCATCTGTCCAGGGAGTTGCGGAGCGGCCGACAAGGCAGGGTCAGAGTGAATTGGTAGGGGAGAAAAATTAGGGAAAATAAAGAAGATAACAAAAAATATAAATAAATTAGGAGGTTGGCATGATATTGGCAGGCATGTTTCTAGTATTACAGCCAGTAACCCTATAATCTTAGACCTTTAACATTTAAACTAGAAGTATAACAGATTACCTGTAATAGTCTTATAAACTATGACGCTGACCTGCCAGTAGCCTGATGGCCTGAGTTTCTGAGTTGTATCTGGAGCAGAGCGTGGGATCGTGACGACGCAGAGTTGAGTCCACTCGCCCCCTGGGTGCGCTCCAGCATACCCACCCAGACCACCTGGTGGAAAAAGTGGAGAGAATGAAGCGTAGCTTAATAACAACAACTGTAAGTAAAGTGAATAAGGAAACTGAGGGATACAAATCTCACCTGCATCAAGGAGCTGACAGACTCAACTTTAACCTCTTTCAGCCCTGCTATCTGAACAACCTGTTGTCCATCCTCCCGTGGAAATAACCTGCACATTAAAGACAGACGTCATTAGAAATAGTAGACACCCACATGTGCACAGCAATGTACAGTATGCATAGCCAAACACACACACCTTTTCCTATGGTCCAACAAGTCATAAAGCCTGCCACAGTAGATCTCAAAGAAGCTGATATAGACGTGAGACGGGGCCGGGGGGTGGCTGTGGTTCTGGAGGGTGTACAGCTGGGTGAAGATGTCCCTGGCAGCCAAAGCATAAAGCCCTGGTGTCTCAGGTGGAGAGCCCAGCATGGTGTGTGTCTTCCCTGCTCCTGATTGGCCGTATGCAAAACAAGTCGCTTTGCCTCTGCGGACCGACAGAACCGGGTCGCACATTATGGCAGGTACATCATACAGTACTTGGGGCCGTAACGATTATGACATTTTGCTACGGATTAATTGTCACAGATAATTGCGATTAACAATTTGTCTATTTTTTCATTTTAAGCCAATATCCTTATCTACATGCACAGGCAATCCTCTTCTTCGCATGCTGACACAGAATATTGTTAACATGTGCCATCAGGTTTGGTCATGCTTATATTTAGACATTGAAAGTTAAATAGTGGCAAGTTAAATAAAAAATAGTTTGCATGATGTTAACCTGTCATTGTGCTACACATAGCCTATACTTATTTTAAATTGTTTGTTTAAGATAAAACGTTTGTGTAGACTTACCTAGTAATGGAAAAATTTGGTGAAGAAGTGTAGGCTAAGATGCTTGAATGATTTCATAAAGGTAATATGAAATGGGCAAAAAGCAATGCTGCATGCTTCCAAGCATTTGTAAGTGAATGATGTAATTATTATTTATGTACTGTAAAATCGATTTAAACTGGCTTGAATTATTTTTTTCATTGGTTGTCCAAATCTTTATTAAATAAATAGGGGAGGGAAATGCGTTTGTCAAATAAATAATAATGCCGCAAAAATCTGTTGGGTCGGATTGCATTGCACAACAGTTCTAAACTAATTTAAACATAATGAAAGCAGCAAACGACTATTACCTACACAACTTTCTCTGGAGTTGTCAAAAGCACTGCTATCCCAGTAGGGGAAAAAAACTTCCAGTGTTGTAAAAATAACTAATTCAAACAGAAATCTACAACGGGAACCACCCAAATAATTGTTATTTTTTCAAAACAATTGCAGTCTCTTTAAATAATTGTGACAGGCCTAACAGTATTATGTTCCCTCATGGCTCATTAACGTGAGGATAAGACGAACATATTCAGACTTTTCTTCCTAGATAAATTCAGGTATTCCCTCTCTATTGAACACAACAGAAGATTCCATACCCGGTAAGGACGTGCTGTACCAGGGGATAGGCTGTTCTTAGATACACATCTTCATTGGAGCTCTCCTCCCCAAACACCTGGTCATAATAAAACCTGTGCTGTGAAGGGGAACCAAAGTTGAAAGGGGACACAGAGATCAACGTTCTATGTTACATTGCTGATATATAGGCCCCCCCGAACAAAGCTCAAACCGTGTGATTAGCTGATGTTTATGTTACGACTGGGTGGAGCTTCACAGCACATGTTTTTCTCAGTTCTCTGCATTGTCCCGATTGACGCTATAAATATATTAAAATCAATCCAGTAGGGCTGGTACATATTACCTTAGAACTGGGTAACCAATGGTTAGGAACAAAAAATACCTGGCTGTAGTGGGCTAAATTGCTGCATTGCAGGACAGTCTGTCACGATGGTCTTGGGTTCGAGCCTGACCATGGGTTCTCTGACTTCCCTGAGCCTCCTGCATGAGGCAGTGCAAAATTGGCATAGCGCAGCCTGGTATTTGGGTTAGATAAATCAGATTACCTATGCTACCACGTTGCTCTCCAGCGACTCCTTGTGTTCAGATCGGGCGCCTGTCAATTAAATCACTAAAGTATACGTAATCATCCTGTACAAAGCAGGATTAGAGAGGGAAATGGAAAGGGGGGACAATCGGGAAAAATCACAAGCAATTTTTTGGCAAAAACAACCAAGGAAGCTGCACAAACAGTCAGTAATGGAGGATAAAATGCATGTTTTTTACGGGTATTTTTTTTTTATGACAAGCAGTAGGAATGACAGGCCCATGAGACAGGTATGTAAGGGGAGACAGTGAATGAGGGCACAGACAGTTGTCCAAGCCGGGCCTCAAACCCTGTTGCCAGGAGGCACGTATGGTCTGGAGTCAGGGGCTTGGACCACTACACAAGCTCGATAGTTTTGCAACTTAATTGGCTGGCACATTAATCACTGAGAATTTGGCTGAACAACATCTGCCATCTAAATCCCTTTACTGTCCTCCTGTCAATCCTTGTCCTATGTGCCTCTGTGTAATGTAGCATCTGGGTGGTCTGTTTTACCAACCTGCATCATGTACTGGGTCAGGTCCACGGCCTGTTTCACCTCTTGGACCAGCACAGCATCTCCATCCTGGGCTGAAACCACATCAGCCTCCCCTCTCTTACCCTCGGCCCGGGTCAGGGGCCTCTTCCTCACACAGACACTGATCTGCTGCTCTCCTGCCATCCTACAACACACACAGGTTGATCTGCAGGGGGGTTATTGTACTACAGTAATATGAGTTGATTTTTCCAGCTAACAGTGACAATGGGACAGTGGAGCAGACAAGTTATTTTGAAAAAGAAAAAAGCAAGAATACGAGATGAAAGTTGTAGGCGGACAAGAGACCAACAACAACACAACTATACACAACTGAATCATGACACAATGCGGGTCCTTGTTGATCCTCCACAACTCGGGGGAACACCGTAGTTGTAGGCAACAGGTTTACTCAATGTGTACCTGGGCTTGTATGTTTTCCTGGGTGTCCCATTCTTCTCCCGTCCCTGCTCTGTTCTGTCCCTGCTGTTTTTCCTGATTGCCGTGTCCTCCTTTTTAACATGGACACTCTGATTATAGATAGATTTGCTGTTGTCCCAGTGCATTGTGGTCCGTCTAACAGTCTGTTTGCAAGGATAGGTACACTGAGCTCTTTGCGTGGGTGACCCTTTGCCGATGTCATATTTTGGTTGCGTTTTCACCCTGGTGTAAGGGCTTGATATGGGGTGTGTACCAATCCCCCTGACACTGTCATACCCATTGAGCCATCCACATTTGGGTTCACTAAACCTACCACCAACTCTGTGGTCAAAATTGAACTGCCTACATATAGGGCCTTTGCTGGGTGAAGTAAAATTCATTGTGGTTTTTCGAACTCTGGTATCATTGTTTTTATGGTTCTCCTCTTCCTCCTCCATAGACTTAACAAGCTGTACCAGGTGGAACAAGCGGGCACGCTCCCCCATTCTGTGGACCCCCAAGCCTGAGTAGTCGCCCATGGTGAGCGCAGACAGGTGTCCTGCTTTTCTCAGCCCCATCGAGGTGAAACGTGAGTAGTGTCGCTCCAGCCCGAACTCATGCAGACACTCGTACAGGCATGATGTCATCGCTTCACCTGGTACTTCCACACCTGTCATGTGCACATGATACCTGTGAGAGAATGAAACATGGTTGTTCATTTGAATTACAAAGTGAGACAGACACACAGGCCTTCACTAGCCTCCAATAACAAACGGTGTATTCCTTGGCCTCCCACTGCTTCGGTCCATCATTTTGTTCATTCAGTAAATGGTAGCCTGCTCTAGTGCAATGGTAAGCTCCATATCTTCGGGGATGAAACTTGACACTGCTAAAGAACACTATGGCACTAGTCACACCACACATTGCAGTGTAGCAAATATGATAAATATAGCAGGAGTCATAGCAGCAACAGTTGTGTAGCTGTAGAGTAATGCTGTTGACAGCTGCACTGGTCAGACAGCTGAAATAAATAAAATGGAATTTGGCAACACAGGGTTTTTAATAAAAAAATTTAAGTAATAGTTTTGTTGTTCCTCTCATATTCTTTAAATATAGGCATATATTAACCTACTTACAACCGTGTACATTTGAAAATGAAGGTGTCAAGTAAATGGGCTAATGCAGAAGGGTGCATTTCACTTACCAATGTATGAAGTCAATGTCTTCTGAAGATACAGTGTAAATGATCAAATTAGCTCTCTGTGTCAGGTGCCAAGTTGTCCTTTTAGGCTTCTTACCACTATGCATAAGTGTTTAAACATTGCAGATATTCACATATTGTTTCCGTACACAGAGTCCATCTCCATAACGACGGGTGTAGATTGCGCATTACTTCCCGCCAGCTTCACAAACAAACCAATGAGTGAACATAGATACTGTCAGTTGTATGAAGTTGAGGATGGTGCGCCTGCTGCTGGCTGAATGGAAATATTCCAATTATGCAGCGCTTGTGGATTATTTTGTTCAAACAGGTGGCTTTTCGGGTTTCTTAAATATATGGTAAAGCTGTCGTGCCAAAAACAATATGGCCAAATTTCAGTTAACGTATTCTTGAGTAAACGTATCTAAACGAGTTACCAGTGTTTATCCCAAAAGGTGGTTAAATTGCGCTTCACATGAACTCACTTTGAGGCTAAAATCCCTCCGCGCGAGCTTTTCACGGAGTTCGTTCAGTCATCCGATATGGCGAACACAGCAATTGAATTAATAGAAAATAAGTCCCCTTACCTTTCGAGGCAATGATGTCTGTTCGAACCATTGTACAGTGATCTACTGATATAATCATTAAATGTGTATGTAATCATATTTTTTGACAAACTGTATTAGATAATAAAAAATTTGCGATTTTCATTGAATTTGAGTGAAACTGTAAATGGAGAAGTTGTAGCTTCACAATTTTTAAATGTAGGTGCCAGAAGAATAATGATAAGTAGTAAAGATGCGGTTTGTGACTTGCAATTAACAAAATATAATTTTCAACCCACATTAACTCGCCCACACATACCCAACCCACCCGATCCTTGGGCACACACACTAGATACACCAGCTCACATTAACTCGCCCACACATACCCAACACCCTATCCTTAGGCACAAAGAGTAGATACACCAGCTCACATTAACTCGCCCACACATACCCAACCCACCCGATCCTTGGGCACACACACTAGATACACCAGCTCACATTAACTCGCCCACAAATAACCAACCCACCCTATCCGTAGGCACACACAGTAGATACACCAGGCCACATTAACTCGCCCCCACACATACCCAACACCCTATCCTTAGGCACACACAGTAGATACACCAGACCACATTAACTCGCCCCCACACATACCCAACACCCTATCCTTAGGCACACACAGTAGATACACCAGCCCACATTAACTTGCCCACAAATACCCAACCCACCCTATCCTTAGGCACACACAGTAGATACACCAACCCACATTAACTTGCCCACACATACCCAACACCCTATCCTTAGGCACACACAGTAGATACACAAGCCCACATTAACTCGCCCACACATACCCAATGTAACGTTCCTCTTCCCTGAGAACTACAGCTTCCCTATCAAAGACTGCTCAGAACTACAATTCCCATAAATCGGACTCAATCACCCAAATTCTATTCACCGGCTTCACTCCACACTCCATATATTCCAGCACTTCCCAGTTCCTCTTTGCGAGGTATTGTAAGTACTACACCCTTCTTTACTGAGTGTTTGAAAATATCTGATTGCCTATACCTGACCTGAATATATTTCTGATTCTGCGTTTATGAATTTTGGATTACCCTTCTGTGCCTTTGCCTTGTTCTTGTCTGCCTAACTATATACTGAACCTGCCTGTCTGAGAACCTGAATACCTGTCTCTGTACCTGCCTGTCTGAGAACCTTAGGCACACACAGTTGATACACCAGCCCACATAAACTTGCCCACACATACCCAACCCACCCTTTCATTGGGCACACACAGATACACCAGTCCACATTAAGCCACTTACACAAATGTTTATTCTAAAACGGACAGGATAACAATAGTCTTGCTTTCTCCATTTAAAATAATACGTTTATAACAAATAAGTGGCAGCCTGAGGAAACCTTAAACACTTTTACGTGTGTAACTATACATTTTATCAAACTACAAATTGCCTCTTATTTATTTTTATATTTTTTATTTTACCCATATTCCATCCTTCCCAATTTCCACTAACCCTGCCTTGTCTGCAGCTTCGCAACTCCTTGGACAGATCTGTGGGATGGCGAGGGGCACGCACGCACATGGTTCATCCAATCACATGTCGCCCAGCCATCTATTAATTTCGCACTGTTCATCAAACATGGAAGCATTTTGTCAGATCATGCACCGATGGGATGATTACTCTCAACAATAACACAATTATTAGGCAAGTCAGTATTTTGACCATATCACCATTATTATGCATATGTTCCAACTCCAAGCTGTATAAACTGGAATGCTTATAGGATTTAAGCATATCAGGTGATGTCTATTTGTTTAAAGAGGGAGGGAGATTAACACCCTATATCAAGGTGTGCATAATTATTTGGCAGCTTCTGCTCCTCAGGCAAAATGGGCAAAAAAAGAGATTTAATTGACTCTGAAAATTCAAAAATGTTTTAAAGTCTTTCAGAGGGATGCAGCGCTCTTGAAATTGCTAAGATATTGGGGCTTGATCACAGAACCACCAAACGTTTTGTTGCAAATAGTCAACAGGTTTGCAAGAAACGTGAGAAAAAATTAACTCCCAAAGACTTGAGAAGACTCAAGCGTGAAGCTGCCAAGAACCATTTTCCTCAAGGGCTGACAAATTCCAGACCTTCAACCTACCTGGAGGGCCCAGAAGTACAAGGTGTTCAGTGCTCAGAGACATGGCCAAGGTATGGAAGGCTGAAACCCAACCACCAATGAACAAGACATATAAGTTGAAACGTCAAGACTGGGCTAAGAAATATCTGAAGACAGATTTTTCAAAGATTTTATAAGATGTGAGTGAATCTTGATGGACCAGATGGATAGGCCCGTGGCTGGATCAATAACGGGCACTGAGCTCCACTTTGACTCAGACACCAGCAAAGTAGAGGTGGGGTACTAGTTGGGCTGGTATTATTAAAGATGAGCTAGTTGGACCTTTTCGGGTTGAAGACTCACCTCCCAAACCTACTGCCAGTTTTTAGAACACACTATCTTTAATCATTGGAACAGAAAAAAGTCAGCATCTTTCAAGAAGACCATGATTTTTATGCAGGACAGTTCTCTATTGCAAGCATTAAAGTACTCCACTGTGTGGCTAGCCAGTAAAGGCCTTAACGATGAAAGAATAATGACATGGCCCCCTTACTCACCTGACCTAAACCCTATTGAGAACTTGTGCTCCCTTTTTTAAATTGTCAGTATTAAAAACAAAGACTAAATTTTTTCCAAAGTTGTATTTACCAAGAGTGCCAATATTGGTGGGGGGAACTGAACACATTTTTTGGGGACCTGTTTTTGCTTAGTGGCACCACATTTACTACCAGTGGCCAAAACCATGGACAGCATCTTTAAGTATTATAATATTATACTCTCCACCAGAGATGCTCAGGCTTGGTTCTGTGCCTGCCTTACATTATTAATACAACCATTGAATTACGCACCTGCTTCTCACCTCCTACCTGAATATCCAACAGACATTCTCTTGAACCTTACAAAATCTTAAAAATTAACAGTGTTTCACAAGTAAAGGCGATTCCTTAATATACTTAACTTAAAACACTTAAATGTATATTGTCAATCTACATTTGCATACATTTGTATAGTATGTTTTAAATAACCCTAAAACAGTATCTCTAAAACTCTTCAAGCTACAGGAACAAAAACAACTTTTTTGACTTGTTTAAGCTAGTTTAATTCAGAAAACATTAAAATCGAGCTTCAATAAATGAAACAATATTAAAGATCAAAATCTTTACTGTACATCAGGGTTTATCAACTCCGGTCCTGGAGGGCCAAAAAACTTCTGATTCTTGTTTTCGCTTTCTAATATGGGACTGGTTTATACCTGGGAAAGCAGGTGATTGCAATTAACTACTAGGTAAAATAAAAAATCTGAAGTGTTTTTCGGCCCTCCAGGACCAGAGTTGATTAACCCCTGTTATACATTGTGTAATTTGTTGAGAACAAAATAACATATCAACGGTCAATGGAAATCAAAATCACCAACCGATTGTGGGCTGGAATCAAACTCATACCGAAAATCTAAGTAAATAATTGAAATCACAGACTGTTCCAGCTTGTGTGAATTTCATCATTGCAACTCATAATGTGACTCACTCAATAGTTTGTACGGCCCCCACCTGCATGTATGCACTCCTGAAAATGTCTGGGCATGCTCCTGATGAGATAATAATGTTCAAGAGGGATCTCCTCCCAGACAGAGCTCCTGTACAGTCTGTGGTGCTACTTAACTATTCACGTATTTGAACCCTGAGAATGTAGAGAACATTGTAGCCACCTAAAATGACTACCAAGGTTTGTAAGTCTAATGTGTAAATGCTTATAGAAAATATACACTGCATAAATATCAAGCAAACAATAATAGGCAGCATGTTCCCTTCTTCCGGACAGTTTATTGTTGGTTTGAAGTCTGTAGGCGATGTGGTCAAATATTGAGATTTGAAAAATGTGAAGATTGTTGGCACTTTGTTGAAAGTCCCTTGCAACTGCATTTTTTTTAGCACATGTTGCAATCAGTGGTTAAGTGTATTGTGTCATTTTTAAAACTCGGGTAGGAATGAAGACAAAAACACAATGAGGGTGTTGTACAAATTTTTTATTTGATGAAGAGACTTACCTAAACCATCTAAACCTCTACCTAAAACCATTTGGAAGATAATGAGCTTTGAAAACGCCGCGTATATCTGTCAAACATCGAATATCAAGCTAACTTTACCAAGGTAGCAAGCTAACTATAACGAGATAAACAAGCTAGCTAACTAGCAAAAAAACTGTGTTTGCATCAAGGAAACGCTAACCTTACAGACTAATCTGGTGATTAGCTAGATCGACGTGCCCGACTCGACGACTGTCAATGAAATTTAGGTTTTTAGACCTCATTGTCGGCTTTTGTAACTAGAAAGCTAGCCAGTAGTTAAGACTTTAGCCGTGGTGTTCCATTTTCTCCTTCAAGATAAAAGACCAAATTTAATTAAATTTAAAATAATATTTTTTAAAGAAATGCTCAACAATGTTGGAATTTTGTTACAAAATTGCCTATTCAGTTTTATAGAAAAAAATTATATAAAATAGATAAAGAGTATAATTGAATTGAGAACATATTGTTGGTGCAAGATTGGACCGGATTCCCGACACTGTCGGAAACCAGTCTAATCCCTCAACCGCCAATGTAAAACTGTTGTCATTGAGTCCTTGAGCAGCTCAGTTAACCCTAATTGGATATAAATGTTCACTCATGAAATGGGTAATTGGGTTAATCTGTGACATGTTAAGAACAATATTGTGACGAGTTCACTCATATTTGCATCTTCGAGCTTAATGTAATTTCAGAATAAATTACATGTTATTTATGTGCATTCCTTTTTACTCCCTTGTAGTGAATTTACATGGGTGTACACTTGAAATTTCCTAAAGTGCACCATGATCAATGCCTATGCTATGGATACTCTTCCCATTAGATCAAACTCAGGCAGTATCAGGAAGTAGGTTTCGATTAGTTGACCTTGATTAGGTTTTACCACCATGAGATATATGCATATTTATATTGAACATTAGAGATTTGTGACCTTTTACAAAATTAACAAAATGTAGATCTCATACACAAAAACATCAGTGTTTCTTAATCTCTCATTTAGGGGTGTTGATACATTTGGCCAAGATGTTCTCTGAGGAAGAACAGGCTTCATGTACATCCTCATCATCAGACCCTCCCTCTGCACACTTCATTGGGACTAAAGATGATGTGGTCCAGGCCAAGCGTGTCACCAAACTGGTTGGTGGAAGGGACGTGTTGGTCCTCTGCCACCTGGGCCAGCTCCACGCTATGGACATGCGCTGCTACCGTAAGGACTGGGCCGTGTGTGTGTGTGTGTGTGTGTGTGTGTGTGTGTGTGTGTGTGTACAACCTCCATGTTGTACTATTAACAGCATACCAAAAGCAGTTTATTAAAATCTTTATTAGGAGTCAGTTTATTACAGTTTCTGTGCTGAACATTAAAACACAGTGGTGCTGTATTATATTGAGGTGTTTTTCATTCTGTCTTGGCAGATTCTGGTGGACCACTGCAGGAAGGAGATATTGAGGTAAGTCATCTCCATTTCTCTTTGTTATTCTGCTTACATTTCTGTCATGAGATGGAGAAATTCATAATTTTAGGTGTCTATTTAGTTGATTCCACTGCTTTCCTATGCTGTGGCTGATTTTCCTCAACAGATTTCAGTAACAACACATAACTATCCTCAATGCACTGCTTTACCAGGAATCTCAGGCTCTTCCTCAATGTTCTCTGTATATTTCCTAGTGTCTTCTTGCCTTAACAAAAATACAGAGGATAATGTCAGAGAACGCAGGCAATGGACTTTGGACCTTATGATCCATTGCATTTTTTAAATGAATCAAAGAAGACAGTTGGTATAGTACCCATAGCAGCATCGGCTAACTTACTATATGGAAATGAAAACATGTTTTCTCCGTTTCTGTTCATTTGGTTTCTTCATTTCTTTGACTTGACAAGGAGTTTGATGGACGGATGTGCATCGTGTGTCCATGGCACCAGTATAAGATCACCCTGGCGGAAGGCGAGGGGCTGTACCAGAAAGTAAATCCATCTTCTACACCCCCTAAACCCACCTGGCACTCCAAAGGGATTAAACAGAGGGTTCACCTGGTCACAGAGGTCAACGGAAATGTGTATGTCACATTCAATGACTCGCTGGACACCATTGACTCTGATTTCTACCAGACAGAGAGATACAGGACCATTATGAATAAGGCTAAACCATAGAAATGGAATGAATAGAAACCCCATTTAACTATTTTGCTTGGTCATTTAATTAGTACACAACAAAATGGCTGCCGCTCTGACCATTCTGCTACATTGATTTGAATTGGAATGGCATTTCTAATCATTCCATTTTCATTGGCTCAACCCAAGACTAAAAAGTGGCATGAAGGTGAAATTGTGGAATAGTATTCAGTATTGGTATGAGACAAAAGCTTTAAAAGGCATCTTGGGGTAAAATGCCATTGTATTCTCCAATACACTGACAGAGTTGTATCTGAATATATTCAAACTTTTGTAAACATGTTTGTAATTAATCTCTATTCTTGTACAGCTGCGGTCTTCCTGACAGATTTGTTTTTTAATTACCTTAACAAAATACTCCACTGTCTAAGTGTTTGTAAAACACTAATCTATTAGTTTTGTATTTATATAAAACTTCAACACAAACTAATATCTGTTTATCACATTGTTCTTAAAGTTTCAAGCTGTGTCAATGAATTAATGATAATGGCCATACATCAGTTTGTACTGCAATCCAATCTGTTATTGTGTCATGCAATGTCCCTACGGAACATTTACAACATCTTGTACAATTCGTGCCTAGAGTCATTCTCGGTTCTGGAGACGGAGGCCATCTGACACATTACCAGATGGGCAAACCTAATAAACTAACCGATGAGTATATTTCTTTAGTTTAATTTGCCTAATATCAGTTTAATTTGCCTATTAATGTCTGTATCGGTTGTACATTAAACAACTTCAAGAAGAAAAGCCACATAATAATAATAATAACCACCTTTATTTATATAGCACCTTTCATACAAGGAATGCAGCTCTAAGTGCTTTTCATCAATAAAAGGCAAATAAAATGAAAGAAATTTGCTTCAAGAAAAAAAATACATCAATAAAAGATAGAGAAATGTAAAAAAAATGTTTTAATTTAAAACAAAAACCCAAGGCAATGAAATACAAATATTAAATGTAAAGGAACATATTAAAAGAAGGGATGAAAAGCATTTGCGTGCTGGCTTAGTTAAATGATATAGTGAAAATGTGTTTAAAAGCTTTTTGAATTCATCAATAGATGATGCTTCTTTGATATTTTTTGGTATTGTGTTCCACAGTTTTGGAGCATATTGAAAACAGGCAGCATCTCCAATTTTTCTGTGAGTGGAATTTTGTATCATTAGCAGGTTAGCTGTGGAAGATCTGAGTGCCCTTTGGGGAACATAGGATTTTAAAGTCTAAAATAGGCTGATACTGAACCATTTAGAGTTTTATAAACAAGCAGGAAGACGTTAAAATCAATCCTGTGGGAAACTGGGAACCAGTGTAATGATTTCAGAACTGGAGTAATATGTTCTTGCCTCTTGGTTCTTTTAAGAGTCTCGCTGCTGAGTTCTGGATGAGTTGAATCCTCTATAAAGACTTTTTAGTGAGGCCTGTAAGGAGGGCGTTGAAGTAATCCAATCTAGTTGTAACAAATGCATGAATTAGTTTCTCCGCATCTTTCTGGGATATTAATGGTCTAACTTTAGCAATATTTTTTAGGTGAAAGTAAGATGTTTTGGTCACCTTGTTAAGATGGGAGGTAAAACTTAGGTCAGTGTCTATGATGACACCTAGGCGTCTTACTTCAGGTTTGATCAGGGAAGTCAGGTTACCAAGGTTCATGCTGACAGAAATCCTCTTAGTTGGCCCCAAAGTCAATAGGTGGAGACCCTTTTGACTTTGGGACCAACTAAGAGGATTTCTGTTTTATCCTCGTTTAACTTTAGGAAATTAGCACACATTAATGAATAATAGTAGTATTTAATTTTGTACAAAAGATGGTGGTATTTTATTAGGATTTGTTATTACAATGTAAAAATCTGGAAGAATATTGCTGGAAGAATTGAGAAGAAAATGCTATAGTCATGAAGAAAGAAGACTAATTATCTAACATTAACAAATACATAATTGATATAACCATATAGTAGGTACAGTGTTGGTACTCCTAACAAAAAGTTCAGCTGACAGACTGACAGAAAGGAATATTTCATGTGATTCAGATATTCACAGCTGCCTGTGGCCTTAAAGGACAACTACAGCTTAAAATGAACCTAGGTTTTAATAACACATTGGTACCGAGTCAACCTATTTTGAGCCTTGTTAGTAGTATTAAATAGCGATTTATTTTTACTTTGTCTATGCCCTCACAACTAGTGTTAAGGTAATTATCCTTTCACACTAAAACTGGGGACATTCAATAAGCATGAAAACATATCCCAGAGAACGGTCGACTCAGTAACAATGTGTTATTAACCCCTAGGTTCATTTTGCACCGGGGTTGTCCTTTAAAAGAGAATAGTTAAGCAGAGTTTCTGTGAATCCCGAACCGACACCTATGCCCTACTCCTCGCTAAGAGGGCCCTACATGGTCACGAGTTGATTATGAAGGATGAAAACCTAAATCAGGCTATTCACAACTGGGGTTGGAGCTCCAGGAACATAGTTGGGCAGCCCTGGTTTAACACATGTACTTCAATAAAAAATAAACATTGTAAGGAATTGTTTGAAGTGTTGTTAATCACAGAAGACAATGCTATAGGCTTGGAGGTCACTGCAGTGCTCCGATTGACTTCAGCATTTTCTCCAGTTGTCCACTTTTGTCCAGAGATGAAACGTCACTGCCCCCACCAACACACTTCTCACCGATGAACACTCGGGGCACCTACACACACACACACACACACACACACACACACACACACACACACACACACACACACACAGGCCAACCACACACAAACACAGGCCAACCACACA
>JACXGM010013987.1:0-22507 GCA_016801145.1 Umbra pygmaea | reverse complement strand
GTAACAGTTACTGGAAGACACTGGGACAATAAACAGACCGGCTGGGACGACTCAGGAAACACACAAGACGAACTAGCAACCAGAACAGGGAGAGAGGACAGGTTAAATACACCAGGCAACAATCAGTAAATGGGGAACACCTGGAATAAGGGGGAGGGGAACAGGTAGAATAGAGTAATGGAATTCTAGGGTGTGACAGCCAGCTCTGTGTCCATCTCCTCCCATACGGCCCGTGCCGCTCTAATGGCCGCATCAGTAGCGGCACAGCTCCCCCCAAAAATTTCCTTGGGCTCAGGCACCGCCAGGAGGGTGGGAAGGAGCTCTGCCCATGATAAAGAGGGCAAGCCAGGCCCGGACACAGAGGGAAGCAGACCGTCCAGGTCCACAAAGTTGTCTGTCTGTGAACCCGGTCTCTTTTGTAGGTCGTTCATACGATCTTCCATTCCTGCTGTTTCCGTTTGTAAGGTCGATAATTCTGTCACGGATGAATGATGGATCTGGAAACAGATGCATGTATAGCGAATATTTATTCCTTAGAAGAGAAGTCCAGGCATGAAAATAACAACAGGCAACTAGCGTATACCATCACAGGGAACAATAATCAACCTCGAGGTGATCACAGCACCTGGCATAAATACTCTGGTGATAGATCTTGATACAGGGCACCTGTGTGCGCACCAACAAGAAACATAGAGAAGGCTAGCACTCTCCCCTGACAGCTAGGTGACGTAACGCTAGCATCGCCTGTACACATACATAAATGGGCAGTCCAATAAAGAGTGCTAGTCAGGTTACAGGGGCCCTAGGATTTCCTGCTGGACATTCTGGACATTACAATTATATAGTAATGTTGGACATATATTGATCTCTGTGCGCACACAGCTGTCATATATTTCACATTAGTCAATCACAGTGGTTGCCCATTGTCATGATTACCCACTCCTTATAGACACTGTGTGTGCATCATTGAAAATGTGTAGGTGAGTTATTGTTCCATGTATTAGTCTTGTTCCTGTGTCTCTGTATACTGTAAAGTGAATTCATGCTACATAAATCGAGATGAATTTAATTGTCATAGGAGACAAGTGTCTAAAGTTGCAATTACAACATATACATGATTTTATTTGGTTTTCTGACTTTAATCAGCACTTTTGGGTGTTACAATTGTCCAGCGTTTAAAATTAGCCAAGTTTGGCGACTACCAGTCAGTCTACCGCTAAATAAAAGGTAGAATGTACATACTGCGTTTTGCTTAATCCCCTTCACACCACCCCTACCATCACAGTATATGTCCCAACTAGCGGCCTACTGAATATGTCCCAAATAGTGGGCTGCTCAATGTGTCCCAAATAGTGGCCTATGTGTTGCAACTAAGGAAGGCCTTGTTTCTAGGTGGCCGGATCTGAGGCAGTTGAGAAAATGTCTCTTCCATATTCATTCTGCCACTGCAACATATCCCACTGCGCCTTGCCACTTCAGAATACTTCATTGTGATGCAAATGCTAAGAAGGCTGACGGTTTTTGGGGGGAGGGGAGGCTGGGGACCAGCAAAGGAAAAGGGGAAACGTAATTTTAAGAATTTCTTTGTGTGAGCCTCAACACAAAGCCCAAATGTTTTAAGAGTTGAAAACACGAACAGCATGTGTGCTGCACTGGTCCCCTTTTCTCTCATTAATAAGTGCATCTTCTCTCAGCCACAGTTATGCTGTAATGTCTGGCAAACTGTTGACAGCATATTCAATTTCCGAAGCAGAGGCTTCATGTGCGGTGATGGTGGAAGTTGTAGAATTGGCATCCACGTCAGAGGGAGCCACAGCTAAAAATCACACTCTGGCTGAGTGGTGGGGTGTTGACGGGGGTCTAATAAGGCAAAAATAGTGACGTGCTGCCGGAACATTCTGACCTGCCTCTCTTGTCTGTCTGTATGAGGGCTGTGTACACCATGGCATGTGGCTGGGATTAGGACATTTCACTGTGGATTAAAACCTTTGCAATGCCTTCATGGCAACTTGCTCAGAGAAAGAAAGAGTGTGAGTTCCCAAACAGATCTCTCTGCAGTTTAGCCCATGGTTTCACTCAGCAGGTACGTGAAGTGGATTTTCCGTTTAGATAGATCAGCATCACATTGTTTATCGGACTATTTACTAAGTATTGTTGGGGAAATTCTTCATCAAGTGTTCAGTTCTGTGTTTTTATTGGCCGTATCAAACAGGGCAGAAATATTGGCAGCACAAGTGTTGCCTCATTGACTTTTATTAGAGAACGAGTGCTTGTTTATACGTTACCTAGGGAGAGGTTGTCATAGTTATTTTAGACAGTGAGAATAAAGTATAACTGCATTCCTATTGTCTGGTTTCTCATCAGTGGTACTACTGCCAGGGATTTGTTAGTCAATTACCTAATGGGAACAAATAAAACCAGAAATGTTTACACACCACTGTGTTGGGTAACTGTGAAATATCAAATGTTTGTTTCATCATAAATGTAATTTCCTGAGGTTCTGAAAACGGTTCAAAAAGTTTTTTTATTTTTAGTGCATACAGTATATACTATATAGTGCAAATATAAAATATATTGTAAGGAATATCAGAGATACAGTTTAAAATCTATTTCTAAAAATCTTTTCTGACAAAGATATTTAGTTCAACATTAAACAACATTGAACATTTAAACTTAAATTCCCAATAATGTAATCCAATTTTAGTAAATTATTTTAGAATCCATGTACAGTATTATAAAAAAATCTGCGTAAAGTTATACAAAATCTGTTAAATATGTAGAAGAGATAACCATACTAAACTTTAAAGTGTATTTCCATGTATTAGCATTTTTGCCCACCTTTAATTGGCTCAGACATGATTATCTTTCCCCTGATTTACAGTGCATAGATAAATATAATGTTGTCTTTTGCATTAAAAAAGGTATTTCACTAATATACTGATAGATTCAAAAAAGTAATTTTCCTATGTTGGCTATCACAATTTCTATCTGCTGCAAACTTTAATACAAATTCACCTTTGAATCAAAAAGGCATAACCAGACTCCTATTACAATAACAGCAGGATGCTTCTGTTTAAAAACATGAATGATTTTAAAAGCATTCTAAGATTTGTTAGACAGATACAAACCAGTGCCCATCCAAAGAAGGATTAATTTCTGTAATATATAAACACATTTGGAAAGCTCATTTTCTTTTTCTTGGCATCACATTACTAATTTGATGTGTGTTCACATGTAGGCTAAAATTGAAAACCAAATAAACATTTTCCCATGGATTTAGTCTAGATGGCAAGCACCCCAATCTCACCCAACTGACCAGTATAAACAGTTATTAATGCATGATTTTTGTCAAAGACTAAAGACTGAACAAATACTAATGTGAAATAGTTTGAATGTTGCGCCTGGAACCCTAAGGCCAAAAATAAGTATAATAATAAAAACTTTAAAACATAAAGATTTTTTAAAGGTTTTATAAACAATTTTAATAGGAATTGATGTAATATTTACAAGTTCAAGTGAGATAAGGTGTTTTAATGTTATATTCGTTTTGACGTTAACTTTCCTTAACCAAATGTAAGTTACAGTAGATCAGTCAGCTTGACCCCATTTTGTGATTGTTTCATTACAATTCACAACAGTTGTTATTGTTTTTTTCCTGGGAAAGCCCCAGGATGTTCCAGTTCGTCCAAAGGCACATCCACGACCACCTGACAGAGCGTAGAATCCGCCGAACCCGACTGGTGACGAAAGATGGCCACTGCAACATTGAGTTTGGCAACATTGAGTACCACAACCACTTTGCCTTCCTAGTTGATTTCTGGACAACGATTGTGGAGATACGCTGGTGTTTTGTCCTTCTCCTTTTTGTTACCTCCTATCTTGCCAGCTGGTTCATATTCAGTCTGTTGTGGTACTGGATAGCCAAGAACAATGGGGATTTGATTAAACAGAACCGCACAGATGGCCATGTCTCGTGTATCGACAATGTTAGTGGGCTTACTTCAGCCTTCCTATATTCCTTGGAAACTCAGACCACTATTGGCTATGGGGGACGGGCACTCACTGGGCACTGTCCTGGAAGTGTGGCCCTCATAGTCATCCAATCTGTTATTGGGGTCTTTATCAATTGTTTCATGTGTGGCCTGATTTTGGCCAAAATTTCCCTTCCTAAGAATAGGGCAAAGACTGTAACCTTTAGTGACACAGCCGTCATCTGCTTGAAGAGGGACAGTCTGTGCCTGCAGATCCGTGTGGCCAACCTCCGTAAGAGCTTACTCATTAGGAGCCAGATCTACGGCAAGCTGCTTAGGACAACAATCACACCGGATGGTGAAACTATCATTCTGGACCAAGTAGGCGTTGACTTTGCCGTGGACGCTGGTAAGGACAACTTGTTTTTTGTCTGTCCACTGACACTGTACCACATCATTGACAAGGCTAGTCCGTTCTATGACATGTCAGCAGACACCCTCCAGCTGCAGGACTTTGAGCTGGTGGTCTTCCTGGATGGGACAGCAGAGTCCACCAGCTCCACCTGTCAAGTACGGACCTCCTTCCTCCCCCAGGAGGTCCAGTGGGGATACAACTTTCTACCCATCATCTCACGCACCAACATGGGCAAATACCAGGTGGATTTCTCAAACTTCTCCAGAACCGTTCCTGTGACAACCCCACATTGTGTTCAGTGCTTTCAGAGTGATCTAGGTCAACACAACCAAAACAACAACCAAAACAACCAAAACAAGAAGCAAGGTATTGACAACCATGGATTTGAGGTGATTGACATTCAAGACACAATGGATGTTACAAAAATGTGATCTGGAAGAATAAAAGGTGAAACGGAAGGTTTTTGCTATAAACCACAGACAGAGAGCGGCTCCAGTTATGTGGGACAAGGTTTGCAGATGTGAATTCAGCACTTGTTTCTGAGAGTTGTCAGGTCCTCTCTGGTGATCAGTGCGATAAGGACGGCAGAAGACTCACTGTGCCCAGGGGCTCATACATGTACAATGAACAGGTAGCAGCCACACTTATAAACCCTAGTCAGCCATCACATGTTGTGCACACTTGAAAAGGTAAACCTAATAATTTGGTAAGCATTGGTCATAAGTATTAATTAAAGACATAACACGTGTCATTTACGTGTGTCTGCCTTTAACGGATTTCACAAAAGCCTTTGTTCTTCGTACAAAAACAATAGGCACAACAACAGGCAAAATAATAATTGGAAATACAAAATGAACAGTATGAAAAATGACTCTACTACGTGTTGAGAAAGTTGCTAGTCAGACTTCAACTACGAGCTAAGCTGTTGTTTAAGAACAGCTACTTTTTCCTCAAAGCACCTTTGTAACATAAAAACAGTAACTTGTGTACTAGGCTCTGTAAGTAAAATGCAGACTTTAGTCACACCGTTAAGAAGCGAGAGAGAATAACGAGAGAAAAAAGTGCAGAGGGTATTTATGAGAAGCTTATGTCCTGAGCCTGTTTTAATCAAATATGTCAGGGACTCGAGGAATAACAATAGGGTAGAACTTCATTCTCTAGAGGCTTACAAACTGTAGTGTTTTACTAATCTGAAAAGACATATACCTGTAATATGTCATACCATACCATACTCTGTACATCAAGCCTTACTTTTTTTTCATTCTGTGAATAGCTGCTAATTGCACTGTTACTAATTAACATTTTGTAGATGCATTGTTTGTTATTATTTTATTACTTCTCAGGGACAGCAGCATCCTTGGTTAGAATAAAAAAGAGAAAAGTACAATGCCTTGAGTATTTTCCATTCTGACCCCTGACCCCTGACTGAATGGTGTATAATTATAACATCACCACTACATTTTATCTTGCGGGCATTTGACAGCCACTCTGGTATCCAGAGTGATCTACAGTCTGTGCATATGTTTGAAGATAGATAGTTGGAAGAAAAACAGAAATCAATCAATAATAAAAATCAATAATAGTAGAAATTGCAAGCATCAGTTCACGAAGGCAACATTCTTATGGGGGGGGGGGTTGTGGGAGTGAGTCTTTCGTTGAAACTTAAAGTTTTCTGAAACTGAGCAGGGATTCTGCTTTATTAGGTTCAATGGGAGACTGGGTCCGTCACAGGGGAGCTGCCTTCCAGTAGGAGTTGGACAGAGGTAGCTGAAGGAAGAGCTTGGGTAGAGATAAAGCATTTGAACATTGCCTGAAGGGAGTATCCCCTTGCTGTGCCATATGCAATCACCATGTATTTGAAGAGAATTCTTTCTTTAACTAATATACCAGATGGATAAAAGTAGTATTCAAACAATGATTTAAAGAATTCAAACTATTAAGGAATTTATGTACCTATTTGAGAAGACTAAATATAAGAAACACATAGCTAATTCACTGCAGCATCAACAGTTGTCATAAAAAATTGATAGAACTATTTTAACTTTTTTTATACAAAAAAAGACAGACTGACACCTAGGACTCTTTTAAAGCTAAACTCTGTCTCAACAAATAATAATAAAATATAAAATTAACTAAAACATTGAATGCAGGGGTCTCCAAACCCTTCCATGGAGGGCCTAGTGTATGCAGGTTTTCACTTTCACCTTGTTCAAGGCTGATGGAGAAGCTCACTAATTGGTTAGGATCTCCCCTCACCTGGCAGTCTAGGTCCTAATTTGGCTCTAATTAAAGGGAAAGACCAAAAACCAGCATACACTAGGCCCTCCATGGAAATGTCTTGAAAACTTGTAAGGGCTTGTGAACTAGATATTAATTCAATTTAATTTGCTTTATTGGCATGATGTGAAAACAAAATTACATATTGCCAAAGCATTCAATTAATTAATTTATTATTTCACATTGTAAAACAATTGAATTCAATTAAAATATATTAATTAAAACTATTAATAAGACAGATAAACTACAACACAAAACTAATATTATAATATTTACATTGATAATGAGTACCACTGACTCATTATCAATTATTTATTTGCTTGTCAGGCAGCATTGTCCCTTAATTACTGCGCAGGCAGTAACATAGTGTGCTGCAAATACACATCTTTGTGTCATCCCCCAACAGGACAGGTAGCCTAGCAACATCAAAGAGGGTTTTGAAACCTTTAAGAATATCTTCAAATTTAGGGAAATAACTATCTCAGATATTTTTAATATATTTTGACATTTTGTCAGGAAGTGCAGCTCTGCTTCTAGTTCTGTTGTGGTGCAGCAATGACACAGCCTTTCCTCTACAGGGAGCCAGGTCTTCCTGTGTCTTTCCTTCTCAATAGCAGGTTTTGATCAGTAACCATGGTCAGATAGTCTGCCAGGTTGTACTGCCGATTTAGGGCCAGCTAGCACAGCATTTTGCTTTTGTTTGTATTTCCCAATAGGTATTGTAGATTTGTTTTAATTGTTTCATAAATTTGTTTGTTTTCTGCATCTTGTTGAATCTATGCCATGAAGAATTAGGGCAGTTCAAGGCAAAAGGGGGTCCAACCCGGTACTAGCAAGGTGTGTAGAAGAGTGTTTTATTCCCTCTTTCCTTCCATTGCGAATGTTGCTGAGGAGATAGATAGCAATGTTACAGTGTAGTGAGATTGGATTGACCTTGTTGATAACATCATATTTATTAATCTGACATCATATTATTAATAGTAAGTGTGCGATGTACATGCTGGGACCCAAAATGTGCTTTGCTCAAATATAGATGGATTGCTAATCTGTAGCCACCAACCCAAGCACTGCAATGGCATGTGGTTGAAGATCATCCCTGTACTGTGAATCACATCTTCCCAGATGGCAGCAATCAGAATTCAACTTCAGCATGGGTGTGCTGACTTAGGGTGCAAATAACTTGCAGTTTCATGACAACAAGGCCATGTAGTTACTAACACGTTAGTTCCATTTCCACAAAAAAAACAGTGAAGTGATTGCATTTGACCATTTGGTCCTTATACCTAATATCTCCTGCCAAGCCGCAGTAAACAGGTCCTGTGCATACGTTCTACAAGCCAAATCATGTTCAATTGTGCAAGTTTGATTAAAAGCCATTGGCTAATCTGAAACAATGTCTCTGCTTCTGACTTGATGATTGTGTCATCCCGGAGAATCAGATGCTGGGAACCTGTAGCCATTTGGTTAGAAATATAAGCCGCATATTGTGACTGTTTAGCTTATTGATATGTATTAGACAAAGAGTTACCAGCCCCAAAGAGACCAGTAATATTTGAAATTAAGCCACTACTGTGCTGTTGGATTGGAAACGGATGCCAGAATTTTTATCAATATCTTTTTGTATGGGTAAACATCCCTTGACTATCTTGGCTGGTAGATTAGTGGATACAGCATATTTGTGAGGCACAGATTGGTCCAGAGGACCCCAGGGGGCCATGTCTCTAACTGTTGTGAATAAATTGGAAAAGCTGCTTGTGTATGGCCCATTGTATTTCCATACTTAACTCCCGCAGCCTAGATCGTGGTTAAGCTCTACCCACTGTCTTAATTTGAGGAAGGTAGGTACGGTAACCTTCCGGGCTTCCGGAGTCCAGGGGACAGCTACCACCAGGCTGTTTTGGAGGTCCCCAACCCCCACAGCCAAACTAACATGTTGTTCGCACATATGACACCACCTCCGAATAGTTTGTTATGACAGAGGCCTATTTTAAAGCCGTAATACAAAGTTGGGCCCCTGAGTCCTTTGCGCCTGCCTGTCTAATAGCAGCCACAGGAATACCTGCCTGCTTGCGCTCTGTGTATCACTGTCCGTGTCCCCCTCACCTTCCTCCTGACCTTGTAGCTGGTTCACCTACCAGCTTATTAGGCCAGTTTCCTCTTCACTGTAGTCCTTTCTCCCTGCTACTCCTGCTCACAGTCCTCTGTCCAAGTGAGCTGGTAGTACCCGCTTGTGCCCCCTCAAAAAGATTTATTTGGGGAACCATGGCTGTTTGTGGGCTCTCTGTCCATAGAGTGGGTGGATGTTTTTCCCTCTGTGGCCCGCAGCCAAAAGGACTATTACCCTCTTCTACCACCCCATAGCTATAAGGGTGGCGAGCATAGCCTTTTGGCTCGCGGATGCTGTCGAGGGTGGCACAGATGTTATTGTCCCACCCCTCCTAGACAGCATCCTCTCCCACTGAGTTATAGTAATTCTCCCGTGCCGGTCGGCTGTGCCTCTTCTTTCGCTGTCTCCAATTTTTGCCAGGTATTCCGTAACGTTGATTATTGGTGCAGTGTAGTGAGGAGACAAACTCAAAAAGGTTGAGGATAAAACAAACTGTTTTAATCTGAATAAAACTCATGCAAAAGAAAATAGCCTCAATGGGCAAAATATTTAATCACATATTCCAGTGGTGCACAGACATACAGAAGAACAATACGTGACAACTACAAACACTAACACAGGGGCTTAAATACACAGATATTTGAAAAGTAGGTGCAGCTGTCCCGGTATTTAAGGACTGTCATTGGATAATGGAAAATTGTGACTAGATCATGTGACTGAAAGAGCGGGAACTGATATCAAAAAAATACACACAGGGTAGAAACTATATAGAATGAAACACAGAGGGGAAACCCCATAACACACATCAGGATTCATAAGGGAACCATGACACCACACTACATTACTTTTCATTGCCATTAAATAAAACTACTTTCACACAAGGTGTAAAACTATTACACATGTGAATTATTCTGGTAAATACTATATTTGATATATAAATCTCCCACAGTATGGGATGTCATTTCCTGCTTACTGTTTTAAGTTGGTATTCTGTGAAAGAACAACAAGTAAGTCTTCAGCGTGGCTCTTTTTAATTTGGTTATTCTGCTTCTGTGCTAAACAAGTAGGTTTGTATTTTCTTTCTTCTATACATTGACTATTTATTCTGAAATTAAAACATACTTCAGTAAGTTAGGTAAAAGTTTACAAGTTTAGCTAGCTTATTTGGAGACAAGCAAGCTAGCATCGTCATTGACATTCCAGTCTGAGGAATTATACACTCTAAAAAGTTATTATATTTTTAACATTTGAAGAATCTCTTTAAAAATGATTGTAATTTTGCTTAATATTGTTGCCAGTTGCATCTATTTTATGAAGACTGCACATTTCTAAAATACACCAGTTGCTGTTCAAACACAGAGAGATTTGCATGTTTTTTAGACATTAACCAATGTGGCAATAAAGTTATGTAAAATTAAATCCAAGACATTCCTAATGTTGCAAATGTCTATCACTGTTTGAAATGACTCATTTATAATTAATTATTCACATAAAATGCTACATTTTCATTACTCATTACTTCAGTGTCCTAATAAGAAACCTTCAGCTCATCCATAATGAATGATCAAAACACATGTAAATTCCTGGGTGGTGATGAAGGAGAATATAATATTGTCTGATGGCCATCCTGTCATGCTATTCATCCTCTTTATTAAAGTCAATCATAATGAGGATGTCTGACAAGTGGTTCTGGAGTGCTGCTGGAAGTTTGTTTATATAACTTGGATTTAGACTCAAAAAACAAATATTGTGTCCCTCCACAATATGTTGCAATAGGACATAGAGTAGCACTCCAAATAAATAGAAAGGTGACCCACATTTTTGTCAACAAGGGCATTATAGGTGGATTGATGGCAAGTGGTAGTATACCAAAACAACAAAAAAGATATAGATGGTCTAATAATGACAGTTGAAAAAAATAATGAACGATATTATGTACTAACTGTTGTTAATTTACCACCAAAAACTACAGTTTGGGAATCCTGAACCAATTTTTTATCATGTTGACTACAGTAGATGATAGAGATAACAGAATATACTGTACATAGCTTTTTACTATATCTGAGCTGTTATACAGAACACATGTTATGGATACGTTTCTCAATAAAAAATCACCTACTCCCAAATGTAAACTTCACACTTACTTTTTTTGCCAGTAATGTAACTGATTACAGTAGAAAAAAATGTAATCTGATTACTGTAATTATTTGTAATTCATTACTACCAAAACCTGCCTGTCAGCTGCCACTCAAATCAAAGTCTATTTTCCACTACTGTTTGAAGGCATGCTGTGCTTTACCAGTGCCTCATGTTTGAAACAATGAGATTTGTAGAGCTTCTACACAATACTTTCAAAGAAGGCTGCCAACTAAAAGAAAACCAATGTAAATTGACTATATATTTTTTTGCACTATCCCTACAGTATTTATTAACACACCTATTTACACTCCACACACAGTTGTGTTTCACAGATACATTTATACAGATGCACCAGAAACCCAATTTATTTACGCTACTACTGTTACCGTCTATTGCCTCTCCCCTGCTTCCATTACCTACAGATAGAACCATTACCTATAGGTACATGCTGTAGATCCATTACCCATAGCTAATGGGTCTATGCACCTATAGGTAATGGATCTACACCAATCAGCTATAACATTATGACCACGTGCCTAATATTGTGTAGGACTCCCTTTTACCACCAAACCAACAGCCACATATGCAACAAACTGCGATTCATTTTCCTTAGCTTTCAACTGAAAAACCCACTGTTAATATTTGTTTTGGTTGTACCTTTATGTTACATTTTTATTTATTATATAGAATTAAAGATGTCATGTTTTTTTTATCCTGTAGGGTAAGTTTGGAGAAAAAAAATATGTGGATCATGACCATGCTTAGGTGAATGAATTATGAAGGGAAATAAATGGCCTGAGTTTAAATTTTTTTATGAAATGATGATTTTTTGAAAATGTGTTAGAAAACTATTTGTAATTGGAGACACAAAAAGCTATTTTTTTATAATGTGGATCATAGGCAAGGTTAGTCAAATTTATGATGAAGGGAAATCCATGTCTAGAGTTTACACTTAGATTACACAAATTATTAGATTAAATGTTTTTATATACATTGGGGGGCTAGTTGGGGGGCTACCCCCCTAGCAAGGCTGTAAGTACCTCTGCAGACTCAGCCTTCCTCTTTCTTCCTCTTCCTCCACTTAAGATTGCTAGTTAGCATAACTAGCTAGCACTAACAAGGCTTGTCGTTGTCTAAATTGGCTATGTCATTGGCTATATAACCCATTTCAGGGGTGGGCAGTTGCCCCAACTATAAAACTCCTTTTATGAAAATGTATCAAATTATTTATTGTTAGACCAGTGGACCAGTGGATTATCTTGAGGCTTTCCAAATTGTGCATCATTGAAATATATCTACAATGTTTTCAAAATATTAAATAATTTGATAAATTTACCTCAAAATCATTGTGTGGGACTATTTACAATAAACTGTCATTAGACAATGATAATTTTTATTGTGCATGATCAGTGCCAGCCTGGGAAAGTGTTGGGGGATAGATTTGGTGACATGTTGTGGGCATTATGTGAAATAAAGAGGGGGGGAAGTTACCCTCTGGGATTTGTTACCCCACCCTACCCTATATGTTTTTTCTTAACACAGGAACAATGCAGGGATATATAACCAATATCCAAAAATGAACATTATTATTTTGTTCATAATATGCCTTCATTGCTAGTAAGTTATTGTGAAATATTGATTTTGCAACATCCAATATTTTTTTATTTTGTAATATTTTAATTTTAACCCCTGGATGCTAATTCTTGACATTACTAGTCTTTACACATAGTTTTGTATTTTTTTGTATGTTTAAACAATGTTACAGTAAAGGTTGAAATTGAAAAACAAGCTCACATCGTAGCAAGTTACAAATACAATTTTATTCAGCTAACTACAAATAATCTAATCTAATTGTCATAAAACACAATACAATATATATTTTTGAAGAAAACAATTAGCTAAAAAAAACCATTTTATAAACCCTAATCCCATCTAGATCTTAGATTGAATATAGATTGAGCAACATAAAGAAACTAACCTGCGGAGTGTCACCATAGATTACAAGCACACTAGTTAAACAAATATACATTCCATGGTAGCTAAAATGGGGGCCATTTCATAATAAAGAGTGGAAAGTACCAAGTAGAGCATTGAGTACATGGATCTCTCTCACTGTATATATAGACCGGTTTCAGAATGTGTCCATACAAGACGGAATCTCTCAGAAGCTCAGTTTTGAGAAGTCTTTATGAAAAGAGAGTTTTCTTTTGGAATCAACTACGGAAGGTCTAAATTTTCTCCTTGCCATAACTGTCTGCTATGACCACAAACACACACGCACACACACACGCGCACACACACATGTACACACACGCGCACACACATACACACACACAACAGCAATTAGAGGATAATCCAAATGTATTATAAATAGCCACCACATTGATCAGCATAAATGTGAGCTAAAATATTTTGTGAAGTGCATTCTTTTAGACTATTCACTGAGCCGGCTCTGTGGCTCTGTTCAGCTGAAAAGGCTTCTCATTTCGCTTTCAATTCGTTGAAACTACAAAAAATTTAACAATATATTTATTTGCACAATTCTATATACTGTATATTACAGTGCATTACATTTTTCATACAGACACATCTTATACAATACAGAGTTATACATGTTGAACATGGTTTGATGCTCGCCTGGTCCTAGAGAATGGTTTACTTCAAACAACATGTTATGTTGGTAAATAAACTTAAATCAAACCCTGAAGAACAAAAAAGGCAGAAGACAAAGTATATAGGGTACTATTTATATGGCAGAGGCTTTTGCTTCCCTCTATTAAATAATGTTAATTCAGAACTGTATATGGCAAACATGCTATGTTGCAGAAACCTTTTCTGCTGTATGCTCTATTTGACAATGTTTTGATTTGCGGCAAACATGCTTTAAAACTGAACATCTCTTCCAGTCCCCATGCCAACAATCTCTCTTTTTCGTCTGTTCGTCATCTCGTTTAGCTCCCAATTGTTATAGAACATCAGTGCCCCCTAGTGGAGCAGAGAGGTGGAAAAACCCTTGGTATCTTGAGTAAATGAACAGTGACTGAATAAACCCAATGTGAAGCTTTGCATTATTCATACTTTTAAGAGAGTAACCAACAATGTGCATGCTTGCAGGTCTCTGAATGTGTGTACTGTGCATGTATGTCAACGTGTGGATATATGGAGTTTACAGAAATATATAAAAACAATATAATTAAACATTTTTATTTGGTCACATTTTTTATTGCCATTAAATTTTTTTAAATAAATACATCCATTAACACTTTTGAAAAGCTTCATTTCTGATAATTGTGCATCTACCAAGAAAATCATACCACTCAACATGACATTGAATTGATATACAGTATTTCAGTGGTCCTCAAACCCGTCCATGGAGGGCCTAGTGTATGCAGGTTTTCTATTTTACCTTGTACAAGCCTGATGGAGTAGCTCACTAATTGGTTAGTATCTCCCCTCAACTGGCAGTCTAGTTCCTAATTATACTCTAATTGAAGGGAAAGACCAAAAACCAGCATACACTAGGCCCTCCGTGGAAGGGTTTGAGGACCACTGCAGTATTTCATATTTTAATATATAGGCTTCAGTTGTCATTAACCATTGTGCAAGTTTTGATAAACCAATTATTTTATTTTATGATGAAAGAAAGATTTGAGCCTCCCTATTTATGCAAAATGTTTGCTTTTTATGCACTATTCTGAATTTTTTTCAGTTGCCTTGTTAAGGCACCTAGAGGCACCTAGAGCTCTCTTATTGTCTGCTTTTTCAAATTAGCAATGTTGAGAAAATGTGAGTGACACATGTTACGGATGAGACGACTGTCCATCCTGTTTACATTTGTAACGTGTTTGCAGGGTGTGGAGATAACGGAGACAAACGCGAGTTTGAAATGAAAGCAAACATTGTTTAATACTGATAAAACTAGACAAACAGACCGCGTAGAGTCTAAACGTAGTTAGAGTACGTATCAAAGATAACAACACCTATACACACACATATCACATATGGAAAATGAACAACACACACATAGGACTAAAGTACATGCACTAATGAGTGAATGGTATCAGCTGTGGCTTGTTGACTATAAAGGAAAGTGATATATTGGTTATTAACTGAAACAGGTGAAAACAAGACCGTCTGTGGGGCACAGTCAGTAGAGATGAGCACTGACTCGAGCCTTCCAGGAGAAGGTCACCATAACACCAATACAAAATAACTATTTGAAGCAGAAGCTAATTGTAGCACTGCACTAGAGAAATAAATTTATTCAAATAGTAAAGGAAATTTTATTGAATTCAAATACTTTAACATAGGGGCAAATATCTTACATAATCTCATGAAACTCCAACTGAGAATACTGGGCTTACATGCATTGCACTGGAATAAACATGCAGTTGTATTATGATTTGTTTCCTTTCCTAGTATTCAAGGATTCAAGCAAACATAATTGGGCAGCAAAAACATATATTGCCCATTTATATTTAGTCGAAAGACACTACAGTAAGAGTAGATTATGCCTGGAGTACAGTGTGAAATTTCCTTCATCTATATAGCTAGCATAATATGGATTAACCCACGGCTGAGCCAAAGTTATTTTCTAAAGGCATCTTCACCTTTGGTACTGGAGGGACTCTGTTATAAAAAAGAGCAGCCCAGACCACCTGTCTGCCGGCACTTGAGCAGCTTAAGAAATGTTTCCATTTTGTGGGTGTCTTTTTTAAAGCAGGCCAACAATGTATAGTCCCTAAGCACAGACTCCAACATGTCGGAATGCACAGGGTAGTCCACCAGGCTTTCATTGCTCTGCTCCAGCATCACGTCACCCTCACCAAGCATCTTCAAGAAAAGATAACAACAATTATTTAGCATTAGTGGATTTGATCTACTTATCCAAAAATTAAGGAAACAGAAAAGCATAATGTCAAAAGCCTCACGGTCACAGTTGATTCTACAAAATACAATGTCCTACAGGCCATGAGACAGCTTGCTGATATTCAGAGTGTACACTCCAGAAAACTTCACATCAGAAATCAGTATGGTCACAGGTAATTTATGATATGAATCCCATGAGTAGGCATAGTTGCTTGCTGCACAACTGGTTATGCTAAATGTGTAGTCTACCATGGATGGCAACACTGTGCTATATTGTAAAAAACCAAAGAGCTGTTAGAAATGGTTGCAATTATAAGGTTACAAAGGCATCTTCTCTTCCACTCTGTGTTGCATCCCACAGGCCAACATAATGTATTAACATCTTTTGTCTTGGCTCAATCATAAGTAAATACACAAATAAATACATAGTGATGAATAATGAATGAAACGGTTTGATTTGGCCATTCCCCCTGCTGAATTAGTGTTGGCAGGAAGACACAGTACTGTCATATTTCCGCTACAGTACTGTCTCGCAAAATCAACTTAGAAAAATGTTTCTCAGTAATGTCCCTCTAACATGGACAATGGAAGCTGTTCCAAGCTCATAATGCACTGTACGAAATAACCTAGGGACAGGGTTAACTACACTGTACAAAAATATAAACACATCACTTTTGTTTTTGCCCCCATTCATCATGAGCTGAACTCCAAGATCTAAGACTTTTTCTACATACACAACAGGCCTATTTCTTTCAAATATTGTTGACAAATCTGTCTAAGTCTCTGTTAGTGAGCACTTCTCTTTGCCGAGATAATCAATCCTCCTCACAGGTGTGGCATGTCAAGATGCTGATTAGACAGCATGATTATTGCACAGGTGTGCCTTGGGCTGGCCACAATAAAAGGCCACTCTAAAATGTGCAGTTTCATCACAGAGCACAATGCCACGGATGTCGCAGTTTTTGAGGGAGCGAAACTGACAACTCCCATGCAGTGGTTTAAAACAACAAATGGTGGATTCAGCACCATGGCCAGCTCCGCAGCCTACTGAATTGTTTGTGATTCCTTACGTTAAGGGAACCTTCCTCTCCACACTGGAAATTATTCTGCAGCCTTGCAAAGACAGCCTTGTCAACTATCAAACATTCTGGCAAGAGATCTGGCAAAACAACATGAACAAAACATGTAGAGATGTTGCCTGTACTCAGCTTGAACGTGATAGGTGTTGTGGATTGGTCCGTATGGATTCATGGATATGTCATATGCTTACTGTATATGTCAGAGACCAAAAGCCAGCTTTTTAAGGAACATTAATGAATGATTTTTCTTTGCATTTAATTTTGTCAAAATTACACAGATTTTCCAAAGACAGGTGATGAGTTCTTTGTTTTTTACAGTTTTACCTTTAGCAGCCTTGATTTCATTTATTGTTATTTCATTGATTTCACTTGTTTTTCTGCACTCCCACATTCAAATGTTATATTTCTATAGATTTTTTTGCAAATGCCATACTCTTTGTTATTGACAAAAATAATTCCATTAAATTATGAAAACCTAAATATAGCCATGTCTACGCACTTGCCTGTTAACAAATGTAAAAAAACAACACACATTTTCTGTATTATTGGGCATGTTTATGAATAGTTTTTATACATTGTTGCAAAAATGCTGTCAGTTCCACTTTCAAATAAACTCAAATTGCTACATAAAGACAGACAACTGTATTATAGAAATATTGTGCACTCTATTTTTACAGCTTTTTACAAAACACTTCCAAAAATTTTTTTGAAACTAGGATGTGTTAAGCAATGTGATAAATACAACACCTGCAACAGCGACGTGACCAGTGTCTAACCCATAGCAAAAGAATGGATAGAAAGGCCATTGAACTGCTTGGCGTGGTCATTCGATTAGTACACAACAAAATTGAGATTGTTGTTCGTTGTCATGGTGACAAAACGCAAATCGGTTTAATGCGGAAGTAGGCCGCTCGATCTTTGCAATGGAATGGTACACATAAAAATGGCTGCCGCTCTGACCAATCTGCTACATTTATTTGAATTGGAATGGCCTTTCTATTCCATTTCTATGGACTTACCTTTTGAATGAGAACGTTGACTCCTTGCTCCAGGCTCATCAGCTTGCCTGATATCCACTTAGTCTTGTTGATCAATACCATGGGGGCATTGTCATAGCGATTCAGGGACATCTGCAGTTTGATTACCGGATCAATCCAGAACTTGATTAAGAATAAGATGGAATGCAATATCCACTTGTCCTACAATTAAAAGAGGTCCAAAAAGAGAAACAACTATGAATCTATTTCAGTCAACACATTGACATGACATGTAGATCAAGAGTGATTGAACAACATTATTTAGATGTAAACATGATAGCTGGTAATGCGCACGGCCTTTGGTGCACTGTCAGTTCCTTGTCCACTTACAGAGTTTTCTTGAATCTCACTTCTGGATGTAGGGATTGATAAGGTGCTGCTAGTGCACACGTTTCCTGCTCGAGTAAACGAAGCTTGAACATGGAAAGGAATAAACATCTCCTCCTACACAGAGACAGAAAGAACTGAAAATCAAATGAATATTGACATGGAACCAGACCTTTCCAACATTAGCCTTAATCTGTTGACAATGGGAAAAACATTCATTTCTGATGTCCTTTTATCTTGGGAGTTCACGAACCTCACTTCTTCACGGCACACACTATTCTGAGCATTCTGTGTGGAACTGTAAGAAACCTTCAGACCTTCGGATGATTTTATTTCTTTATTTTGGAAACACTTACAGAAATTGTTATAGGCGGAAATGAAAAGTACATTTTCTGTGAAATACATTTCCTTAGCCTGTCCCTTTTATTTCCCAATTTGACCAATTTTGGCCCATATAATATAGATTATTTCAAGCAACATTCTTTAATAATGTGTAACTTGCTGTTTTGACAATAGTCATTGTGTTGCTTGTGAGGTTACTTGAGGCCGGTTGGTATGCACTAAACAGTGTTGCTGTTGGTCACATATTTCTGTTCCGGCATTGTTGTCTTTCAGCATGTAGCTGCCCAAAGTTAGTTTTAACATATTGCTTCTACTGCATTAGAAATAATATAATGTTAGGTAAATAAAGCCATGCCATGAGTCTCTAATTTTAGGGCTAAACTAAATTTATCCAAACAGTTATTCAGTCTCCATGGAAGAACCCTTTATGTAGTTCCCAGCAGAATCATTTTAGTTTCCATCTATTTTGGTTACCAAAATGGATTCTCACTGGAAACATAAAGGTACCCGTCTGGTAACCATACAGGTTTTCCTATGGTGACTGAATAACCCTTTTGGATTGTTTTTTAAGAATGCAGAGCCAATAGTCGAGATTTAAAAGATAAGCTCAAAACTCTCTACCAGCTAGCATGTCGTGTAGAAGATATTAGATATTCCAAATTGATTTGTGGTACAATCAAAACTTGTATTGGGCAATTGCTGTGTCTTCAACAAGTTTTTAACAATACAGTTTTGATCAACAATGTACTCACAAACAAGGTGAGAGACTCCTCTGAGACCAGGTAAATGAGCTCAGCGTGTTGGATAGCTCGGTCCAGGAGTTTCTCCAGAGAGATGCTGCAGCGAGTGCTGTCAGGACTCTGACACTCCGGTGTAGACGCCGTGGTGCCCTGGAAGTGCCAGAACAGTAGCAATACACAGCCACACAAAGCTGCGGAGCACAAACACAGGTCATGTTAAGAATATAGATGTACTTCAATGCTACAGTACAAAGTAAGACTTTTGTAAACCATTATCTTGTGGCGTCTGCATTTTTGGTTGTGACTAGGACAAGAGACAGAAGAAACACTTCAATATCGTTTGTTTAATTTAGCAGTCATCCAATTTAATTCACAACAAAAGTGCAGATGGTTGTAATTTATCATTTCTGTGATTCAAAGGTCCCCTTTTCATTATTCTTGTTGTAGTTAATAGAATAGACTACCTTTGATTTTGTTCATTTTGCAAGATTTCAAGGTGACAAATACACTCTGGATAACCTGCTTGTTTTTGACTGACAGTATTATGGTCTTCTTATACTCTCTAAGAGTTATGAATTTTCATGAGGGATTGTGTGGCTTCAATGGAAAATAAGTTGAGTTGATCTTTAAAGACCATTTTCCTTTTTGGTTTTATGCATCATCTTCTTGAAGGAAAGAGCACCCCTTTAATAACAACTTTACCATGCGGCAACAAAGTAAATGTAGAACAAACATTATTCAATTTCAGGAGGGGTTAGAAAAGCACAAAAACATTGAATAGTGTTCAACCATAGGCCATCGCTTATTTTGTGAATATGTAGTTCAGATTCTGTGTAGATTTAGTTGAAATAATTATTACAATTTTGCACATGGAACAACAGTTTTGGGGTTTTCAGGTAGAAGAATACTTTTGAGTTCCATGTGAACAATCATCCAATGGGAGAGCCAAATATTCCAATTAGTAACTATCACTTATAGCCAAGCTCCTTGATAGATGGACAGAATACATATCCAGCTGAACACAAAGGGCAAGTTCAGATGGACATGTTTGTTTAATTTGTCAGATGATGCCAAGCTGTCTTCACCTATTCATTGCCTATTCACAAAGAAGTGCCTTCAAGACACCTGCCAGGTTGGAGGAATAAGGTGTTCTAGCTTAAGGGGTGGATCAGATTTCCTTCTCTTCCATATGACACTGGATCGACCCTGTCACTGTGATGTATAACATTTAGGTATAAGATTTTAAGCTTTTTTGTTCAGAAACAAATCTTTAGTGTTGCAATACCCCCTTTATATTTTGTACTTGAATATAACTAAATATAATATTTGTTTTTTATGTTTAGCACCTGTTTGGATTGGCATCTGATCAGTACTTTATATAAATGCCTTTATGCCTTTAGGTCAATTCAGTGTACTAGCTAAGGATTTTTACAATGAGGAATGTGTTTGTTTTAATTGTCTGTGTATGTGTTTGTGTTTTCTAAGTATGCCATTTTTGTGTCTGTGTTCCCAGGGAACTGTTAGGAATGAGACCTGGGTGTCAATGTATCTCCCTGCTTAAGTAAAATAAAAGTAATACAAATTGAGCTTGTGATGTAATTTATTTTGAAATATAATTTGAATTCTTTTCAATGAACTTTTGAAAATATGCACAATAACAAAGGCTGGGCTGTTTCCCCAACCTAATGAATGGTTGTTGGACTGTTTACTTCTGTTATTGTCAAAATTGTTAGTTTTTGGAGATAACAAAAAAGTTAGGCTGATGTTAGTCTGGCTGACAACTGACTCAAAGTCAGCATTCTTCCTTTGACCCATGTGGGTCCTGTCAGCAAGCCTAAATCGGGGTTATTTTCTTGCAAAAGTGTATCTTTTCGCTTTTGGATGTTCAATACTGACTGTTTTCAAAAGTCACAGTTATAGCAATGAGATGATAGTTGGCAGTATACAGAGGGAAAGCTACATGTACATACAGCCAAACAGTAATGTAACGATACAGTTGTTAGAGATTCACATCATCTTTATTGAGTTTAAGGAACAAAGGTGCAAACTGCTCTCTGATCCCTGGATGAGTTAAACACCTCCCTCATTAGTTTTTTGCACACTTAAGCGACAGTGTTAAGTTCCCATCACCAAGGCGTATTTATGAATCTACTCCTCTAAGCTGAACTCGTTTTACACACATTGTATATAGAATCTTTAAGGTATTTTTTGAGTATGTTGTGTATGTGAACTTCATGTTGTTTGCAGGGGTGTGGGGGTGTGCTCACTTTTGTGAGATACTGTATATTTATACACAATAACTAAATTTTTGTATTGAAGCACATTCAGTCTATGCTTGTCATATTGCGCTGCCCCTATCTGGAGGTCCGGGGAAAGTTGGAGAACCCATTTTCAGGCTCGTACCACTGACTATCATGATGTCGACTGTCCTGCAATGGAGCAACTTAACCCACTGCGCCACGCAGACCCCCTCCCCCTTTCACAATAACTAAAAAATAAACATACTTTTTTGTCTTAATATGACATCATGCATGAAAATCAATGTCTCAGAATGTTGGATTTCATTTATTCAGCTTATAGCCAAGAGTCTTCTGAATCCCAAACTATAAAGCACATCACTGTAAGAGAGCATGACCCATTCAAAGGCCAAAATATCAACATAGTGCTAGGCGTACTTTAACCCCCTTAGCCCTAGAAGGATTACATTTTGCACAAATCTGGCATGTTTCACTTGTACCATGTAGATGTCAGGTCAATATCTTTTCTTAGAAAGGTTCTTTGTAAAATCTTTTATTTTCAGAGGTGCACAAACCTTTGCATACAGCCGTAACACTATTCACACTGCTACATTTGGTGTTTCGACAGGATCTCCTTTAGGTGATGTTTCATTGTTGGTCATGTTTGAACAAGATACATTCAAGCAATGGCAGAGGCTATATTCTAAGGTGCCTCAGTGACACTATATTATATTTCTGGGGCCAACACGGATAGTTGGCTTGCTTATATACTAGGGGTGCAACGGATCATGAAACTCACGGATCGGATCGGTTTTCGGATCAGAGTCACGGATCGGATCATATTTCGGATCAGCAAAATAAAAAAAAATAATAATAATTGGAATTTGGGTTAGTTGTTTTTATAATTTTCAGTGGTTATGATGAGCAATATGAGAGAGAAATATGGTTAATATTGATCGTTGTTTAG
>JACXGM010013986.1:0-22422 GCA_016801145.1 Umbra pygmaea | reverse complement strand
TTCCATGTCTCCCGGATCAAGCCTGTATTACTTCCCCTGTTCCGAAACCTGCTCCTTTACCAGGTCTTGTTGATGGTCTTCCTGTGTTTACAGTGTGGCGTCTCCTGAGCTTCCGGACTCGTGGCAGGAGTCTTCAGTAACTGGTTGATTGGGAGGGCTAGGTCCGGAGGAGCGGTGTTGGATTCCTGATAAGGACATCTTGGACCTATCCCTCATTGCTGACTTCCATCGGCGCCATCCCAGTCAACCAGGAAGAACAGCAGGTAGGATGCCATGTGGGGTTCCTGTCACACTGTAATTATGTTCACCTGTTGAACATGGTATCCAATCCATGGTATGTCATTATCTCTGGTGTATATAAACTCTGCTCTTTCCCTGTTTTTGTTGCCAGTTCATCTTGTTTTTTTCTGAGGCGGCCCAGCCTATTTTCACAGTGTCCGTGTTTAGAACTCCTGTGTGCCGAACCCTGCCTGCCCAGTACCTCTTTCAGCCTGCCTTCGGTCTGTGCCTTGTATGACATTTCCCTTTGCACCAAACCCTGCCTGTCATCTGCAAATCTGATTCAGCCTGCCGTCTCCCGGTGCCTTTAGTGACTCTGCTCTGTGTACCAAGCCCTGCTTGCCCATCACCATATTTTGCCTGGTTTAATTAATTTGGTTTAATAAATACTGTACATTTTACACCTGCCTACTATGTCTGTAACTTGGGTCTAAATCAGAGCCTTGATAGTATCCTGCAATATTCTGTGTAAAACCTCTGTTTCCCCTTAGTGAATTAAGCACATGACTAATGCTAATGATCATGGTCAAACTAGCAGATAAATACATTTATTCTGAAAATTATAGCATGCCAGAAGAAGGCATAGACATGACCAGTGTTGGGCAAAGTTACTTTTAGGATTACTTTTTAGTTACTTGATGAGTTCACAAGTTTTTAGAAGTGCCTAATTAAAACAAAATTATCAGGTAAATGGAGTTCATATCTTAACAGTGACAAATAAAACAAATAGAAAGAGTAAAGAAAATATCAATCATGGTCACCAGTAAGATATGAACTCCATTAAACTGATCATTTTGTCTCAATTAGGGACTTCCCAAAACTTGTGAACTCATCAAGTAACTAAAAAGTAATCCTAAAAGTAACTTTGCCCAACACTAGACATGACTTGAAAAACTTCAGAATAGAATCTTTAGATGGCCTAAACAACCTTCTCCATATAATGTTTGAAAATATCTCAGGATTATGTTTTTTAATACTTCAGCAAAGGTTGTGTCACCTTCATTTTGGAGCCATCTCAGCTGGCAGCAAAGTAAGCACTTTGTATTAAAAGCGTGGGCTCTCATAAAATGACAGAACCACATTCTTCCTGTTCATGTAATTGCTGCTATGCTGAGTAAGTTTTGCAATCCATTGACATCAATCATATTTTGTCTCAGTTGCATTCTAGCAACACACCCCACATACCAAAAATAGACAGTGAACTTAGTTATATTTTAATGTGTGTTAAACTGCCAATAGGCCAAGTCCTGATGTTGGTATATGCCTCTTGATACAACTAGTCTGAATATGACTGGTAAAAAAACTAAACAATGCTGTTTTGGTTAATAATGGAATTAATAATACTCAAAAATGCCTATGCTAACAAAATTAATGGGAAACTATAAAGTAATATTTAAAAAATTAGGTTGATCTACTTGCCTCCTATGTCAGGACGGAGTTTGTTGTCATAGCCTTGCAGCAATCTATTTAAAATCAAGGTGACATCGCTCTCATACACCTTGGGTGATAAAACCCAGGTTTTATTTATAGGGACGTCTTCATAGTCCTCATCTTCCTTGGTACTTGGCCCAAACGCAGCCACACTGTGAAGGGAAAAGAGAGAGAAAATTACCGGGAGAAAGACAGAGTGTAGCTCTGCAGATGGAACACTAGAAGGACTTCACAACAATCCATTAACCGAGGTGTTTTGGCAGACGAGCCGGACAGGAATACGAGGTCGATTGAAGCTGTGAGGTACGGGTTTCCAAAAACATTTATACTGTCGAAAAATGCACAATTTCAGTCTGTCCAGTACCCTTTACTAAAAAGGATTTCCTTTAAATAGAAGGTCAAGAGGTCATCAATTTTTAAATAAGAAATTCAAATTGTGTCAAACACTAACATTAAAATATTACTGACATTATGATACTACTGGCTGTTGTTGCTTTTTTAGGTAGGCTTATTGTAGGTCGGCTTATTTTTAATGTCACCTATATTGAATTGATTGGACAATGCTACTTAACACCTACTCATAACAAGTTCATATCCTTCTACCACCCAGGACCCACCCCTTTAACTGGGTTTGTGTCCTATCCTATATGGAGATATCCTACATCACTCCAGCCTGAGCTTAGGTAAACATGAAGGAAAGCTAGTTACGAATCCGAGCAGGGAAACGTACCATGCCAGTTCAGACGCACACACTGAACAAAAACCTTTGTTCAGGGACACATTATTCAATTTCTGTTAGTCCCATCTGTGGAACTTGTTCAGTTTGTCTAAGTTGTTAAATATATTTTTATGTTGATACAACTATTTACATGTTAAGTTTGCTGAACATGACAGCAGTTGAAAGTGAGAGGACTTTCTTTGCAGAGTTTATAATAATTATGTGATCTGAGAAAGTTAAATAAGTAATGTTGTCACTATCACAACAAGAAATGCTAAACATTGGATGATTCTGCGTCCAGCAAAATCATGGGCGGGTGTGTTTGTTAAGTTTGCATTTATGATTGGATTCTGAAGACGTGCTCTCATTTTACCAGAGAAGCTCACACTAACACCCGCACACAGAGTGACAGGAGGCTGTTGAATTTTTCACCATTGTCTAAATTCATGTTCAACTTCCCAGCTGAATTGAATTGGAATCCATTGTTAATAACCAGTGTTAATATGGTTTTACAACACTGAAACCCCCTGCATATCTGATGAACATTTTAGAAAAGGAGCATGAGTTTGAAAACAGCAGATGCATTCAAATTTTAATTTAAGGCTAGGCGACATGGGACAAAATGTATTTCACATTTTATTCAAGTATTTTCTTCAATGATATTAATTATACTGTATGTACATGTATACATTTTATCTTTATTAGAAAAGGTACTGTGGCGCGGCGGCTCTCATCAGCGTCTCACTCCCAAAAAAGGGAAGGGCAGAGTCAGGCAGCCAAAGATCAGCACCATGGACAGAAGGTCTCAAGGGAAGGATCCAGAAACTTTTGGAAAACGTGTCCCTCACTATCTTAGTCCTCCGCACCTGCTCCTTGTTTAGGCTTATCAAGATCCCAATAAGAAAGGGAAAAAGCCAGTGTCTAATGACTGGCGTGTTCTTTTCCCCTCCAGATTTCAACTGAAAAAGGACTTTGCTACCAGCAAACCAGGAAAACCCCAGACAAGGCTCTGTTTATTCAGGCTGGTTTTCTGCCTTTTTGTTTCCTTAATAAAGGCCCTCGGGCTGTAATGCACACTAACTCGGCATCTTTGCCCTGCTACAATATAATGTGTCAAAGTTCGCAGAATGAAAACTTCTTTCTCTTTCAGTGACCAGCTTCCAAAATCTATACAAAAATTATTTCATATTTTACAAATTGAAAAAAGCAGTTTAGATGGGATAATACTTTCTATACTATATTATATTTTGCTATTTGAACAGGAATTTCAAATAGGACAAGATGTGATTACACTTTGTTTGACAAAGGGCATGTGCTGGTCTGTCTTTAATATAATTTATGCAATTTAGGCCTTTCTTGTTTTGTGTTACAAAGCACTGCAAACTGTAGGGAATCAAAATCTGATATACACAGGGTTTTTTAAATTTTTGAAATATCAATTAACAATTTTTACAGCTTTTCAAGCTGATCGGCTCTAATTCTACACATAGCACCATTTGAACAGAGATTTAAATGAGGAAATGATGAGTTGTGCTTCCATTGTTTGTCAATGTGCATGTGCTGGTCAATGACGCTGCCATGGGGGGCCACGGCCACCCTGATACAATCGCTGGCTCCCACTGGCCCCCCTTAAAAAACGATGACTTGCCTAACACATGTATTTACAAATACATAACACATTAAAACAGGATTGTTTTGGAACTCAAAATGTTAACTGTATTGGTATTAGTCTATGGACATCAGATATTTAGTAACATTAACTGTAAAATAAGAAACTAATGTATATCAGAATGTGATTCCTTAACTCACATATTGACATAGATTTGCCCATATACTACTTCAACAGCATAATTCCTGAAATTTAATTACAGCTTTTGGTTATTTGATGTGCCACCCCAAAATCTTCAGTGGCCACCTCTATGACAAATGTCTGGGGGCACCACTGGAGCTGGTCCGTCTTTAAAATAATTCAATCTAAGCACTGCAAAGTGTAGAAAATCATGATCAAATATACATGGTTTTTTGGATTTATGAAATATAAAAAAACTAATTTTACAGCATTTGTAAGATGATAAATTAGAAAGAGAAAATTGTTCCGTTGTTACCTCTCAAATCCAACAAATAGCACCTTTAAGCTTAAAATTAAATGTAAGAGAACAGGAAAGAAAATGTGTTTGGTTATGTACAGTACAACTTTAAAAACACTATTCCCTATGAAAACAAATATCTCTATGCAAACAACCTAGGCATACAGTAGGAATGGGTCTGCAAGTGGATGCTGGATTTCCTGTCTGGACACCCTCAGTTGGTGAAGGTGGGCAACAATACCTCATCCACAAGGATTCTCACTACAGGGGCCCCACAGGGCTGTTTTCTCAGCCCCCTACTCTACTCCTTGTTCACCCACGACTATGTCGTTACCCACCGCTCCAACAGGATCATCAAGTTCGCTGACAACACTACAGTTGTAGGCCTGATCACCAACAATGACAAATTGGCCTACAGAGAAAAGGTACTGACGGCATGGTGTTGGGGCAAACAACCTCTGCCTTACCCTAACAAGTTTAAAAAGGATATGTTTTTTAGATTTGATCTGGCAAACGTATGGTTGCTAGTTAGAATCTAACACAACAAGGCTAACTGCTGAATTTCTGCAGCCCTCTGACAGCATTTTAATTTGTTGTCCACTTCAGTTTAAAACGTTCCTGAACTCCCACCTCCTCTTCGCATCCTCTCCCTGTAGATTGAACCAATCACAATCTTTCTGCCCTTAGAAAATAATTGAGTAAGGAAAACAGATATGTGCTATCATCGAATCCCCTCTGCCCTCCCTGGAAAACACCTACAACACCAGATGCCACAGAAAGGTGAAGAAGAACATTGCTGACACTAGCCACCTGAGTATTGGTGTTTCAGCCACTCAGGTCCACTAGACACCACCAGTTCAGAAGCATTCTATCAAGAACCACCAGACTGCACAACAACTTCTTTTCTGAAATGGATTAAATTCATTATTTCCCTCGAAAATTCTATAAACAACACCCCACAATGACAATGTGTAAGAAGTGTTTGAAATCTTAGCAAATATATTAAAAATGAAAAAAGCACATAAGTATTCACAACCTCTGCTCAATGATTTGTTGAAGCACCTTTGGCAGTAATTACAGCCTCAAGTCTTTATGAGTATGATAATACAAGCTTGGCACATCTATTTTTGGGCAATTTCTCCCATTCTTCTTTGCAGGACCTCTCAAGCTCCATCAGATTGGATGGGGAGTGTCAGTGACAATTTCCATGATTTTCATTTATAAATAATTGGGTGTTTGGATCAGCAATTTAATTTTGATCTATCAAATAACTTAAGGACACAGTAATATTTTGGAAGTGAATTGGATTAAAAGAATCCCAGATTTATGCACCGGTCTAATTTCGTTTTGATGCATATTGCACATTTTCTGTTCATCCAATAAACCTAATTTCACTACTGAAATATTACTGTCCTTCAGTTATTTGATATATCAAAATGAAATTGCTGATCCAAACACCCAATAATTTATATATGAAAATCATGGAAATTGTCAGGGGTGCCTAAACTTTTGCATATGACTGTATATAAGGTCCCACAGTTAACAGTGCATGTCAGAATACAAACCAAGCCAAGCAGTCCAAGGAATTGTCTGTAGACCTCCGAGACAGGATTGTACAGAGGCATAGATCTGGGGAAGGGTACAGAAAAATATTGGTCGCATTGAAGGTCCCAATGAGCACAGTTGCCTCCATCATCCATAAATGAAAGAAGTTTGGAACTACCAGGACTAAAATGTTCACAGCCAAACTGGGTGATTGGAGGAGAAGGGCCTTTGTCAGGGAGGTGACCAAGAACTCGATGGCCACTCTTACAGAGCTCCAGCATTTCTCTGTGGAGAAAGGAGAACCTTCCAGAAAAACAACCATCTCTGCAGCACTACACCAATCAGGCCTGTATGGTAGAGTGGCCAGACAGAAGCCATTTCTCAGTAAAAAGCACATGAGAGACCGCCTGGAGTTTGCCAAAAGGCACCAGAGGACTCTCAGACCATGAGGAAAAAAATTATCTGGTCTTATGAAACAAAGATTGAACTCTATGGCCTGAATGGCAAGCATCATGTCTGGAGAAAACCACCGCTCATAACCTGGCCAATAACATCCCTATAGTGAAGCATGGTGGTGGCAGCCTCATGCTGTGGGCATGTTTTTCAGCGGCAGGAACTGGGAGACTAGTCAGGATCCAGGGAAAGATGAATGTAGCAATGTACAGAGACATCCTTGCTGAAAACCTGCTCCAGAGTGCTCTGGACCTCAGACTGGGGTGAAGGTTCATCTTCCAACAGGACAACACCCTAAGCACACAAGATAACAAAGGGGTGGCTACAGGACAACTCTGTGAATGTCCTTGAGTGGCCCAGTCAGAGCCCAGAATTGAACCTGATTGAACAACTCTGGAGAAATCTGAAAACGGTTGTCCACCGACGCTCCCCATTCAACCTGATGGAGCTTGAGAGGTCCTGCAAAGAAGAATGGGAGAAACTGCCCAAAAATAGATGTGTCAAGCTTGAAGCATCATACACGTTTTTAATTTTTAATAAATATGTAAAATTTCAAACATACTTCTTTCATATTGTCATTATGGGTCATTGTATGTAGAAGTTTGAGGGAAATAATAAATTTAATAAATTTCGAAATAAGGGTGTTACTTACCAAAATGTGGAAAAAAAGAAGCGCTGTGAACACTTTCCGGATGCACTGTACAAAAATGCTATCTCCAACCACTTGAGTATCTCTAGTCTCTATGAATTTACACTTGACATCATATCTAACTATCTCGCATGTAAGATTTTCACTGTAGATGGAATTACAACTGCATGTCCTCTACATCTGACAAATAAATGAAAAGACTTAAACTTGACTTGAATATCATAAATAAAATAACACTGGTGTGAAATATCACATCAATAAAATGTCTTCTTATTCTGAATGGACTGCTGTAAAGCAGAATAAAATCTGTAATTCCTGCTAGCGAATATTTTTTTTGCATTATTATGCTACTGTCCAGCTTTCATAGTGAGAACTGGAATAAACATGCCATCAGCATAGCTGGTTTGCTTTATATATCTAAGCAGGGTCGGAACTGGTCGGTCCCTGGATGGGAGACCAAATGCAGCAGGAATTGATGTTTGGGGGGGCAGTAGGGGGCACTCCAGACTAAAGATAAAATCCCAATACCCCAGGGCAGTGAAGATGACATCTGCCTTGCATAGGTACAATCTTTCTATGGGATGTTAAAAAGGTGTCCTGACTCTTTGGTCACTAAAGATGCCATGGCACTGTTTGTACGACTAGGGGTGTTAACCCCAGTGTCCTGGCCAAATTCCAATCTGGCAATCATACCATGATTCCAACATAATTACCCTCACCTTTCAATTGGTTCCTTCACCCCTCTGTAACTATTCCGCACGTCATTGCTGTAAATGAGAATGTCCACAGTAATTAAAATAATAGTAAGTATATAAAATTTCCTCAAGGTCTTTTAAATGAAAATAATGAAAGGAAAGATACATTTTTTTTTAAAATTTCTAATCATGGTACAATTTTTGTACCAAATATTGTATATTTAAAGTTTCTTGCATCTGCTGACAAAAATAAGCTGTTGATTTCTAATTCAATTAACTGTTTTAAGGCATGGGGCCCTATTTTATCGATCTAAGCACATGGCATGAAGCACATGGCGTGAAAGCACATTTGAAAGTGGATAAAAGGGTCCATGCGCCAGGCGCATGGTCTAAAAGGGTTGTATTAAGTGTCTTCAGTAATTCATGGGTGTGTTTTGGGCGTAATATGCAATAAACCAATCAGAGATTAACCTCCCATTCCCTTTAAGAGCCAGACGCGTTTGTACCTTGGACGCAGGTGAATTTGCTATTTAAACAACACGGGCACCTGGCGGGAAATTGACAACTGCGTCAGTCTAAAACTAGCAAAGACACTTGCGTTCAGCCTATGCGCTGCATTGAGCCGGGTGCAAGATAGGGCCCTTGATGTACTTGTTTCAATTCCCATGGTTGTGTTTGTCTTCTTTGCTGGTGCTGGCTCTGGTGTAGCAACAAATGACATGGTTCCTACCTCAGGTGTGGGGAGGGTCCAGCAATCTATATCATGCTTTGATCTTTGCCTAGTATCTCCTTAATGTTTCTAGCTTTTATGGACTGAATCTTCTCCTGGCCAGTGTAGTGGATTTTAAATTGAGGATCCACAATCAACAACATATCCAGAGTTCCGTCACGTGCCATCATGTTAGTATTTCTCAGATCAATCAAGGGTAGCGGTGATGATGGTACTGGTCAGAACAATCTCTTTGTCAGGTTTTAAAAGCTTACTTTTCAACAGGCAAGATACTGCTTTCAGATATTGCACACTGACATATTCATTCCTAGAGAGGGTATCACTCATATCCAAAAGAGGATTCACGACTCTGCGCAGGGTCCCTACCAAGTAAGCTAAGAAACCTGACCTATGCCCTTCTCTCGCTCCAAGAACATCATGAGCCACATCTGGCTGCTGTGAACTAGAGCTTGGTCAGGCTGAGTTTTGCTCGTTGCTTTGCCGGATCATTTTTTTTCCATTATCCAGCTGTTGAAGGGCAATACCTACTTTCTTTCACACTCAAACTGCAATAAGGTGATATTTTTCACTTCTCTCTGGGAAAGATCCTAAAATTCCCATTTAATATGATAAAATCTCTTAAACCACAAAAAAATATTGTATGAAAGATTTATTACATTACAAAGAACCTGATATGTTTGTATTGCTCTTAGATTAGGGTTTTCATATACTGTAGCCATCAATCTAAAAAAAATCTAAATCTATTAAAATGTTCACAAAAATGCTGTTTCGCAACACAATGAAAATATCTGATGAACCTATCTAGTGTTATCTAAAGCATTATACATTAAATTAATTTCAAATCATTACGTAACATTGTATCATAAAAAATGATGTTGTACAAAATCGTGAATTACAATCAAATCTATATGTATATTGGGTACATATAGACAAACATCCCTAATGATTTTTTTTTAAACCGGTCTATAAGACTTTATACTCTGGCATAAACGTATAAGATAATAATACCCTAAATACCACCCAGTGTTGTTTTTGCTAAATATTGATTTCAAAGAACAATTCCAAAATAATTAGTTTCTTAATATAGTATTTCCAAAGTTACCATAGCTAATTTGTCATATACAATGTTGTCTCTGCCAATGCAATCGATAAAAACAGAGAGTACATTTCTGCCGCTTCTGTATCAGTTTGCACTTAAAAATACCACAAGGTCAGGGGTACGCATGGCATAGTGGGCTATGTTGCTGCATTGCAAAACAGTGTACGTCACGATGGTCATGGGTTCGAGAATGACCATGGGTTCTCTGACTTTTACCGGGCCTCATGCACGAGGCAGCGCAAAATTGGCATAGCGCTGCCCGGTATTTGGGTTAGATAAATCAGATTATCTATCCTGTCACGTCGCTCTCCCGCGAGTCCTTGTGTTCAGATTGGGCGCCTGTAAATTCAATCATGGAAGTACAGTCGGTGAACGTAATCATCACGGCCCAGATTAAACTAAAGGCGTCCGTGTTGGATGAACAGTGTGAAAAGAATTGGCAGCTGGGCAACATGTGTGAACCATATAAGCGACCCTCATCATCCCACAGATCTGTACAAGGAGTTGCGGAGCTGCCGACAAGGCAGGATTAGAGAGGGATTTCAAAAGGGAAATGAAGTCGCAATTATCACACAATATGCATGAACACAAAATATTCATGTGCTTCCAAGTATATACACAAACAATATTTTATAGTATCCTTGACAGATACAATCAATCACTAAATCTTCTGAAGTCGATCAACAGCTACACCAGTTAGCTAGCTCCAATTTATACAGATGGAGCAATACTCTGTCAATGTAATTTTTTATTTTACGCCGCATTCATCCAAGTATATACACAAACAATGAACGCCAGATTGTGCTAACAGGCTATTTAACTCAGCTACTTGACTGACTATGTTGGCCCAAAACAACACATTGAGCTAGATGCCATTCACTGTATCCTTGACCAATATAATTGGTCACTAAATCCTCCGAAGTTAATCAATAGCTATACCGCCTACCTAGCTCCAATTGATACAGACTGAGCAATATTATGTCAACAATATTTTTTTATTTTAACAATATTTTACACGCTAGAACATGCTAACCGGCTCCTTAACTCTGCTGGTGCTGGGCCGGCTGATTTTTCCAGTTCATTTTTAGGTTACTGAAGGTTTCCATACACATCAGTTGTGTGTGTAGACAGATATTCTAACACACATATGTTATCATCTTCTTGGCTGTAGATGGGTGAAAGCTAAATGTTTGCCTTGTCTTTTACAACAAAAACTTTCTGTCTCTGTTGCCATTGCTAGGCAGTTTCCACATACACCAACCAGTGTTAACTTCCAAAGCAGCAGCTGCAGCGAATTAATTCACCCGATATGCCTCCTGCGTTTGATGTATTTTCTTTTTATTCCAGCTCAAACATGTATGATTGTATATTAACATTCAATAAGACTTGATCAAAGTTGAAATCATCCAGCTCTTCGGGTCTTTCATCACATTATAGTCAAAAGATTATTAGTTAAGAAGAAGCTAAAGGTTGTCATTAGGACACTGAATGGCTGCAGAAAATAAGGCTTGTGAGTAATTAAATATAAATCAGTTTCTGGAATTAATAGACATTTGCAACATTGGTAATCCTTTGGATACCTTTTTGGATCCATTTAATACCACCTTGGCAAATTTCTATCAAAATCATGGATGGGTGTTCTCACACTTGATCGGTAGTGTAGCTGCTATTATTGTTATTTGTTTTGGACAAATACAAGAGCCAGCATGTTCAGCTATGCACCAAGTTATGCTCTCAGTGTATTCAAATGGATAAAAAAAATTAGAAATTAGAAAATATATTCCCTGTCTTGGCCTGAACTTCTATTTGGAAGATCTTGCAGACAGATTCTGCTCTAAATCAAATAGAAAATATATTTAAAAAATGTTAATCGAGTGCAAACACATTACAGCTGAAAGCTAGTAGATGTGCCACCAGCTTTCTGTAGCAGATATACACAATAATAAAACTAGAGATATTTTAGAAAAGATTGACATTTTTATGATCAAATTAATTTAAAAACTTGATAATAATATTTATAAAATTATCACAAAGCCCTAGTTTGTGATCAAATTACCAAATTGGCCTTTTATGGGTAAAAAATTATTCCGTCATGATCTTAATTTCTAACTTCAGTACCAAAGCATCCAACGCTTATGTCTACTCCTGATGGCACTGTTGCTCCTATTTCATCCAACACTTATGCCTACTCCTTCTGATGGCAATGTTGCTCCTATTTCCACTGTTGGTGATTGAGATGCAAAAGGAGTTGCTTAATCTGGATCCTTACAAATCCACTGAGTTTGATAATCTGGACTCTGTTTTTTACTCAGGCTGTCTATTATCTCTACCGCATTGCCTGCCAATTAAAGCTCTGGTTACAAACAGCTGTAATTCCAGAGGATTGAAAACTTGCTGCCGTCATTCGCCTATTCAAAGGGGAGACAAATTAGAGTTTGACTAATAGGCCTATTACCTTGGTACCCTAACCAACAAACAGTTAACCCGCCATCTTGTCCTATGGTATTTTGCAGCATTTCTAAAGGTCCTATTGTGTGGTTTATTTATTGATTTGGCTAAAGTTTTTGAGTGTTTTTAGCATTGAAACCTAATTAATAGACTCCATAATCAAGGTTTCTCAGAGGACACATGCCTGGTTTGAAAATTCGGCTAAAAATGTATGCGTAATTTCTGACATCTATAGGTGGTATCTATCTGGTGTCTATACAGTAGATGTTTTTCTAAAGACTTAGATTATTTCACTGACCCTATTCCAGGTGTATATTTATGATGTCACATTTGTGGCAAGTAACTTCCTAATTTACATTTCTGGCAAGGGCACAGTCCTGTATAAAACTGGCCCTATATTGACTACGGTTCTATCCCCTCTACAAGATAGCATAAAAAACATTGAACATGTCTTCTTTAGCCTTCATTTACTTCTTAATACTAAAAAACATAATTTCTCACAACTTTCCTGATCCCCAAACATCCTAGTCTTAATGAATTTGAGAAAGGTTATATCAAGCTCTACAGGTCATGGTTGGTATATGGCTTGAGTGCTCACTCTCATTCAATACTCATGAGTCTGGGTTAGAGGCAGTGGACTGACAAAGGGATGTGAGAGACAGAAGGGTAGATGCTGAGGTGAGTGAATATGGATACTGTAAAATAAATATCCCTCTAAGCCTGTTTATGGTAAGATGTATTACAATAATTTGTATGCCTATTGTCTAAAATAATGTATTTTTTGTTATTTGTTATTCTCTTGTCAAATGGATATCAGTCTTTTGTTTTTATCATATTCCAAAATATAGAGATATGCACTCAAAAATATTCGTCCACTTGGTAAAGTCGATGTCTTGCAAAATGCTATAAAAACATATTTATCAGCTTGGTCATGATGTGGAAATTGTTTTTCTATCTACATTTGAGGTAAATTTCAATATAATGTGACATCCATGCCAACAAGTTATTTGTACATACTGCCAGAAGAAATACTGTACTCTCATCTGACCACACATCTTGGCTCAAATCAAAGACCCAAAAACACGTAAAAAACTTAAGATGCTGATCTTTATGTCAAACTGAAAGTAGAGGCAAGGTGTGAAAATAGCTTGCTAGCATAGAGGAGGAATCTCATTGTAGTTCTGGAGACTCAGTAACCCCACAATAACAACCAACATTTGCAATTCTTAAACTGTGCCACTTCTTCTTACTATGCATTGGAGAAATGCACACCCATCTTTTTACAGGCAGTTTCATCACAGCTCCTTTTAATGAAGTTGCTATAATTATTGTAATTCGATAATTATTTATTGTCTGATAATTGCCCATACAGGACACCCTATACCTAATCCCTACTTAATGTATTGACTTTTTAATAAAATGACCAAAACCTCTTTTATATACACAGTACAACCCAGCCTCTTAAGTTAAAAAGACATGTAAATGACTGAGTCATTCAATTTAATCGTTCAAGTGAATGGTGAGCCATTTCTCATTCATGGGTAGTTGGATCTGGCAAGCTATAAATTGTGAAATATTAAATTATGAAATAAATATATTTAGTAATACACCATTAAATGTTACATATATTCATTACTTCATCATTTAAATTCTATATTAAATTATATATTTCCCTTTTTATTTGATTAAAATTTCTCCATAGTATGACCAACATGATATGAATATATCTGAAGTGCTATCGGTTGGGTTGTTGTCCAGGATGTTAATCTTCCTTATTAATGCTCAAAGGACCAAAAAGGTAGGTCAAAGTTTAAGTTATAATCAGCTTTGTAGAAGAAACAGTGCTGTTTTGAATGAGTAGTCACATTTCCAAACAAATATAATGTATAGGCCTGATCTGGGATCAAATCTTTGGATTCTTTGGAAAGTCTGCCACTCTCTAGTTGCGCTGCTGCAGATGCTGAGGCCTGTGAATGAATTATCAGAATACAACTATGCAAACGCACAAATTAATAACACTGTTTATGTCTCTGCATGTGCTAATGACCGTTTTTATGAAAATAGCAGTTGTAAGACACGTCATTCACCAAAGTTTAGGGATACAACTCCCCCGGACGCCTTCTTCACAACAATTGAACCTAACTCCTTGAAGTTCTTGTTGACCTGATAAATGGTTGAATTAGGTGCAATCTTACTAGCAGCAATATCCTTTACTGTGAAGCCATTTTGCAATGATGTGTTTACTTGCAGGTAACCATGGTTAAGAGAGGATATACAATGATTTCAAGCACCACCCTACTTTCAAAGCTTCCAGTCTGTTATTCTAACTCAATCAACATGACAGAGTGATCTCCAGCCTTGTCGGCACTCTCACCTGTGTTAACGGCACAATCACTGACATGATGGCAGCTGGTCCTTTTATGACAGGGCTGAAATGCAGTGAAAATGTTTTGGGGGGAGGGGTTAAGTTCAATTTCATGGCAAAGAGGGACTATGCAATTTGTTTGTTCACTCTTCATGACATTCTGGAGTATATGTAAATTGCCATCATCAACACAGAGGCAGCAGACTTTGTGAAAATTTGTATTTGTGTTATTCTCAAAACTTTTGACCACACTGTAGCTGGTAGCATTCAATTGTTTCTTTTTAAAATTCCGATGAAGCACTCGGATCAAGGTCCTTTTGGCTATACATTTCACTGAATGTGAAATATGCTGTTTACCAAGTGAATGTAAATTACATCAAACATTCAATATAACATCGGTTTTAATCTATTAATAAATATATTTACTTTTTGGAAGCTTAGTGTTAGCAATTGGCGGATAGACTACTGGTCATTTGAGGCTTGAAGAATCATTTTAAAATAACTGTCCGTGTTTATTTCAGATTTTGCTCAAGGTTGTCCCTCTGATTTAATTGACATTGCCAGCTGCTATAAAAGACAAGTGAATAGAAATCCTAAAATATCCAGATCTATATCGTTTACATACTATGCGGTATTACAACTGTACCCTAAACAAATGAATCAACCTATAGCCTAGGTTTTTCTATGTGTCTGTTACAATATTTCAAGAAATGTAATAGATTGTGTTTGGACAATGACAACCGCGCACGAATCCTCTGGTACTGTATATGCTGCACAAAGTAAATCAAACAAAATCTACGGACTATCATCAACCCTTTTAAACGTATTTAGTACACGTCTTGTCATCTAATGTGCTAATTTCGAAACATCAAAAGCTAATATAATCCCCTATTGCCCAGCGCAAACTTACCAGACTCCGAGAAAAGCTAGCAACAGCCACGCATTCATCGCTTTGCCTTTGACATGTTGCAGCAGAAGCTTAGCACAGATTGCCGAAATCCCACCGGTCATTTTCATAAAAAACACCAAAACAAACCGTACTATAGGTTTGAAAGATAACAAAAAACCTATCCACTTTGTTATTGAGCGGGGATAGTCATATGCATTAGATGTTTCCGAATTGACGGTATTCTACCAATCGGTGCTTGAATGCGTAAGGCAGGCGAGGATAGTGTAGTCCTGTATTATTTTACTTTAGAGAGCCTGCACAGCAATACTCTTGGGTGAAAAGGTGTAATGCACCAGTGGTACCTTTAAGCTAAATCTTACATCTCTAACTGCTGACACAAGAGCCTAACCTACTACTGCAATATTTGAAATGATTTAATTGTTATGGGATTATTAAATATTATTAATAATATTATTTGGCCAATTGTATAAAATCTGTACCTTAGTTTAAACAATTAAATGACTACATGTATCACAAGTAAGCCAAATATGTATTATCAGTTTATCAATATATAGCTAAAGGAATTACATTAACTTTGAAATTACATCTCCTTCAAATTGTCTTAACTAATACATGAATATACAGTGTATAGTGACTAACAAGGTAATATTCTCACAGTTCATGCAAGGCTATTCTTTTCATCACATTCCCATAACCACAAAACTTAACATATAGCATTTTCTCATAAACAATTGCAAGCCTAAATTTATGTTTTAATACAGACAACACACATAATAATCCAAAGAGCAAGCAATAATAGTTTTAAGCATGTGGCTATGAATAACTCACACAAAAAAAATCCTATAGGGAACAGCTAGGTTCAGGGGAACGTCTATCCTCTTCTAGGTTTGCTGGATGAAGATTATAGGACATGAACTGTTAGGGTCACACAACCAGGGGGTTTGGACATGAACAGCAATAGGTCATCGGACCAGTTAGTCCTGAGTTGTACCTAGGGCTCAGGTCCTCTTAAGATCCAATAGGACACCAGTAAATGAAAAGGGTGAAAACAGAAAAATAGTCATTGATTTGAAGAATTGTAGCCTTAACTGTCTATCAGTCATTGTCTTTGTCACAGACAACCAGTGAAAGATGCACTCAGCGTAGTTTATATTCCAGCACATAAGAAAGTCTGTTGTATAAGAAAGTCTGTTGTATATCACATTGGTAAGCTTAATTTCAGAATATGTTTTATTGATTAATCTAATTTGTACAGCTTCCTTTTTGGGGCTGATTGATACATTATGCTTTAACTTGTATAGTTTTAACAAAGTTTAATAACTGGAAATGTTTATAAAATAAAAGAATATGCCTATAGCAAATGTAGCATATTAACATCCAAATAGCACTTTTTGGTAGGCTACATTTTGGTATAGACTGGGATTGAACCAGCTGCTACTATAGGTATACAGAAAGAACATTGGATTCGGAGAATAACCCAGCATATGCAATAACATAACATTAAAAAATAGATGAATGAACCCATGAATAAAAAAATGTGACAAATGAGGTGAAGGGGGTAGGAGGGAGACAGATGCAAAGAAAAAATAAAAATTTAAAAGACAACGGAAACATGATGACAAAAAATAAACAACACTATTATGAGTTTTGGACAGTGGTTACAGAAATAAGTGAAACAATTGCACACACCTCACAAATAACCGGATTAATTGAAGGACAGGTGACAACACAAACACAGGAAGTTATATACATGTGCTGATGACTGAAGTGATAAGGTTGCACTCTAGAAACTTTTACTGTGCTGTACTCAATTTTATTGGTAAAACATTTTTACACTTAAAAATATTGAGTAAATTCAAAAGCTGTGAAATTAAGTAAATAAAACTTATGAATATTGTAAATGTACATTTGAAAAATAAGTAGATCTAAAGAACTAGATTTAGTATAATAACATATAAAATATAGTAAATCTACGTCAAATCTCACGTAAAAAAACTAAAATGAGGAACATTTGGCGTTGTCCGGAATTCAACTAGCAACCTTCTGACTACAAGTCTGCCTCCCTAACCACTGAGCCATCTGCACTCCCTATGTAAATGGAAACAAGTTTCGCATGAGGACTTGAGATTAAAATCAACATTTGGCAAGTAATTTACTCAATTTCTTTAGTAGTTGTTAATGTTGACAGATTATTAATTTAGAATGAGTGATAATTGTGTTTCTTCAAACTGATCAGTAGAAGTATTTCATTCTCAAATATTTTGCTTGCAATTTACCAAACAGATTAAGGATATCTACAAAATGTAAGTTGGGCGAATACTAAAAGAAATTGTGAAATAAACTAAAACAATAATTGCAAATTCAACACAAAATTAACAGTTGAATTTTATGCCTTTATTTTGGTTTGTAAGACTCAAACAATCACTTAACTGATATTCAGAGATTTTATTGAGATGGTATAATTGTTTATTACTGTGATATTTACTAAGCCACTGAATCATTTTTTAGAGTGTGAGTATGGTTGGAGACAAAACAATCCATTGGTAAGTGATGATATCATTGTTTCTGATAGTATGGGTGAAACTGAAAATACAAAATGAATTCAGTGGGAATGGAACCACCATGGAGATGGGAGTCCGTTACACAAATCATTTTCAGCAATTGTTATAATTGAAATTCATATTGTTATGTGTAACATCTAAAATTTTCATTTTTTTATCTGATTGTCAAATCTTTTAGGTCAATGATGAATATAAACATTATGACAATTTCAGGTTCCCACACTATTTCACAAAGTTAACAGAAAAACAAGATTTGTCATTGGACAGTCAGATATGTTATTTTTTTTAAAGAAAATAATAATTAGGTTGATTCTTTCAAAATGAATGTCCAAGGTATTGTTGGGACTAAAAACCAGAAGGTTGGTGTTTCAATCCCCCAGTCCCCCTGACCAAGTGTCGAGGTGTCCGTGAGCAAGACACCTAACTCCAGTTGCTCCCGACGAGCCGGCTGGCACCATGCATGGCTGACACTGCCATTGGTGTATGAATGAGTGAATGAATGGGTGAATGTGAGGCTATGTAAAGTGCTTTGGCGGCCATTGTTGCATAGAATGCACTATATAAATGCAGTTCATTTACCATTTACCATCTACTACTTTCAATCTTGTTACCAGAAAAGTTTTCCCAATATGGTGCTCTCACAAACACAAAGAGTCACTGGATATGCCCAAACACACACAAACACATATACACACACACACACACACACACACACACATAGAAGCACACAACAATGCATTTATTTTAAATGCGTAATTTAAACTCAGTAGGCAGTTAAAAGGTTCATAAAAATGAATTGCCCCTACAGACAATAATTGTTTGATTTCACTGAGTAAGTCTTCAGATTGTTCCATGTTATATGTAATACTTTCAAAATACATTTATACATTTCTCCTGATCTTCTTACAAACCTTATATCTTTTTGTTAACTCTTTGTGAACCATGGCTTTCCTCTGTAGTGTGTAACTAAGAAACCTTTGAGGAATTCCTACAATAACAGAACATTTTATTTAGGGCTAATCAGAATTTCTTTAATAAATGCCTGGTGATGGCAAACTGACGTTAGTGCATGATGTATGGTGTGATTGGCTGCATCCTTTTTGTAACGATGTTATGCTGTTTCATGGAGCGATGAGACAAGTTCAAAGGAGTTGCAAAGTTAACTTCTTTTTACTAATAATAAACACACTGACAAAAGTAAATAGACTTCGAAGAGTCAAAATTTTAAACTATCATAACTTGAAACACAACACCTAACACAAAGTACAAGCAACGAAGCGTTTAAAGACTCAATTTGTTGATTGTTTATTTCTAAAGAAACACAACAATACTTGCGAAAGTATTCGGCCCCCTTGAACTTTTCGACCTTTTGCCACATTTCAGGCTTCAAACATAAAGATATGAAACTGTAATTTTTTGTGAAGATTCAACAGTGGGACACAATAATGAAGTGGAACGAAATTTATTGGATATTTAAAACTTTTTTAACAAATAAAAAAATGAAAAACGTAGCTCTGTTGTTTGCATATCAGAAGTGCTGTCCGTAGCGTTAATAACGCAAATAATCTGTATTGCCAAAACCGTGTTTACCTTTTTCTGCCAATAGACAACCATTACGCATTTACGGGGCAAGTTACAAAGCGTGCTTTGAGCCACTAAACATGTTCAAAATGTCATTACTAGTCCATATCCATTTGCACTGATTCCTTATAATAAACACAGAGAGTTTGAACAAATAAGTTTGTGTACATACCTTAGTTTATTTCCCATTTTCCAGTGAAGTCCACACTAGTCGATTGTCGAAGTCATACAATTCAATATTCCAAAACGTGATTTTTCCCCAAAAAAAACTATTTGCGGAAAAAATATGTGCAAATGGATATGGACTAGTAATGACATTTTGGACATGTTTAGTGGCTCAAAGCACGCTTTTTAACTTGCCCCGTAAATGCGTAATGGTTGTCTATTGGCAGAAAAAGGTAAACACGGTTTTGGCAATACAGATTGTTTGAGTTATTAACGCTACGGACAGCACATCTGATATGCAAACAACAGAGCTACGTTTTTAAATCGCCCGGAATTCTCCTTCAAGTTAATACTTTGTAGCGCCACCTTTTGCTGCGATTACAGCTGTAAGTCGCTTGGGGTATGTCTCTATCAGTTATGCACATCGAGAGACTGAAATTTTTGCCCATTCCTCCTTGCAAAACAGCTCGAGCTCAGTGAGGTTGGATGGAGAGCGTATGTGAACAGCAGTTTTCAGTTCTTTTCACATATTATCGATTGGATTCAGGTCTGGACTTTGACTTGGCCATTCTAACACCTGGATATGTTTATTTGTGAACCATTCCATTGTAGATTTTGCTTTATGTTTTGGATCATTGTCTTGTTGGAAGACAAATCTCCGTCCCAGTCTCAGGTCTTTTCCAGACTCCATCAGAATGGTCCTGTATTTGGCTCCATCCATCTTCCCATCAATTTTAGCCATCTTCCCTGTCCCTGCTGAAGAAAAGCAGGCCCAAACCATGATGCTGCCACCACCACGTTTGACAGTGGGGATGATGTGTTCAGGGTGATGAGCTGTGTTGCTTTTACGCCAAACATAAAGTTTTGCATTGTTGCCAAAAAGTTTGATTTTGGTTTCATCTGACCAGAGCACCTTCTTCCAAATGTTTGGTGTCTCTCCCAGGTGGCTTGTGGCAAACTTTAAACAACACTTTTTATGGATATCTTTCAGAAATGGCTTTCTTCTTGCCACTCTTCCATAAAGGCCAGATTTGTGCAGTATACGACTGATTGTTGTCCTATGGACAGACTCGCCCGCTTGGGAAATCTTTCTGTATCCAAATCTGGCTTTGAACTTCTCCACAACAGTATCTCGGACCTGCCAGGTGTGTTCCTTGTTCTTCATGATGCTCTCTGTGCGTTCAACGGACCTCTGAGACTATCACAGAGCAGGTGCATTTATACGGAGACTTGATTACACACAGGTGTATTCTATTCATCATCATTAGTCATTTAGGTCAACATTGGAGCATTCACAGATCCTCACTGAACTTCTGGAGAGAGTTTGCTGCACTGAAAGTAAAGGGGCTGAATAATTTTGCTCGCCCAATTTGTCAGTTTTTTATAGCAGCATAGAGCCCTGTATTGCCCTGCTGGTTTGCTTCTAAAGCTAAGCAAGGTCAGGCCTGGTAAGTCCCTGGATGGGAGACCAGTGCTGCTGGATGTGGTGTTGGAGGGCCAGTAGGGGGCACTCTTCCCTCTGGTCTAAAGATCTATCCCAATGCCCCAGGGCAGTAATGGGGACTTCTGCCCTGCGTAGGGTGCCGTTTTTCGGATGGGACGTTAAACGGGTGTCCTGACTCTCTGTGGTCATTAAAAATCCCATGGCACTTATCGTAAGAGTCGGGGTGTTAACCCCGGTGTCATGGCCAAATTCCCAACCAGGCATCACTTCAATCATGGCCACCTAATAATCCCCCTCCTTCCTAATTGGCATACATAACTTCTCACCTCTCCACCTGATAGCTGATGTGTGGTGAGCGTTCTGGCGCAAAATGGCTGCCGTGCATCACCCAAGTGGGTGCTACACATTGGTGGTGTATGAGGTGGACTTTCCCCCTCACTGTGTAAATGCGCTTTGGGTTCCTTGGAAGGAAAGCGCTATAAAAGTTGAATGCATTATTATTATTCATTATTATTTGTTAAAAAAGTTTGAAATATCCAATAAATTTTGTTCCACTTCATGATTGTGTCCCACTTGTTGTTGCTTCTTCACAAAAAATTACAGTTATATATCTTTATGTTTGAAGCCTGAAATGTGGCAAAAGGTTGAAATGTTCAAGAGGTCGAATACTTTCGTAAGGCACTTTAAAAGGCTCAATTTCCTTGTATCTCATTTTATGGCCCCTTAGCAGTTGATTTTTTCAACCCCTGGATCCAATACGCTAGTTAACATTTAATAGTCCTGACAATAATTTTTTGTATTTTTTGTAGTTTTCAAAAAGGTTACATAGTGCCGGTTGAAGGTAGTCACTGATATATGTGATTTGGGAATTTGGTGTGAAGGAGTATGAAAATAATAAATATCCTACTAGCTAACTGGAAAGATATTGTTGTTATCTCTGCCAATCTTATAGTAATGCTAGCTGCTACAGAGACAGGAGAATGAATGCACTTCAGACATTTTCAATGCAATAACAGGATAGAAATGTGTCACCATGGCGATGCCACGCATTAGTATTCCAAACTGCTCTGAATCGTCTGGGTTAAATCGAAGTCTCCTACAAACAAAGCTACTGCTGTTTCTGGCCAATAGCCTATGTTGAGTTACACACCTGGGTGTGTATGAAGAAACTAGGTGTGGGGTCCTGGCTCCACCCATGCTCTTAAAATCTCAGGCGCCCATGCTCAATCCATTCTCCAGGACAGGTCTGTGCTTACAAAATA
>JACXGM010013985.1:5903-22607 GCA_016801145.1 Umbra pygmaea | reverse complement strand
TGTCACGATGTGCGGTGGGGATTGAGGGAGAGAGACCGGAGGCGGTATAACGCGAGCAATGCATGTTACTTTTATTAGCTAGAACTCCAGGAATCGACGGGAGAACAGGATTACAGGGTACACGTAGCTTGAAAACACTAACTCACCAAACTAGACAACATGCTCTTACGAGTGGCATGGACACTCAAAAACAAAACAACTTAAGAGCGAGGAATGAGTATAACTAAACCACAAGCAAACTCACGATAATGCTGTTTAACGGAAATCCTGGAGATCATAAAAGGAAACACGGAACGCACAATCACAGGGTACATAAACCACAATACTCCAGCACTCTCCTCTTGGTCTGGGCACAATAAATAGAGGCAGAAAAACACAAGGCTGAAGGAAATAAATTAATGATACAAAGCTGTAGCCCATAGACTAATCAAGCTGATACAGAGAACTAAAAGGAACACCTAGGAGATAGGAATAGCCCAGACCAATAAGAGAGGCGTGGCTAGGGGAGACAACAGGGAATGCAATAAACAGAATACATCACAGGGGGGAGCTGGAAACCAATAAACAAGAAACCAAACACTATGACAGGACAAACAGTCACACAAATAACAGACATAAATGACACATCCTACCCACTAGGGCAGGATGTGACAACCCCCCCAAAAAAGAATCGAGGTTTGTATCGAACCGTGTGTCAAAAATCGTAATACAAACCGAATCGTGAGTTTGGTGTATCGTTACAGCCCTAGTTTCATATCTTTATGTTTTGAAGCTGCACATGTGACCGTCAATTGAGCGTTTGTGAACAGCAGTTTTCAGTTCTTTCCACAGATTCTCGATTGGATTCAGGTCTGGACTTTGACTTGGCCATTTTAACACCTGGATATGTTTATTTGTGAACCATTCCATTGTAGATTTTGCTTTATGTTTTGGATCATTGTCTTTTTGGAAGACAAATCTCCATCCCAGTCTCAGGTCTTTTGTAGACTCCATCAGGTTTTCTTCCAGAATGGTCCTGTATTTGGCTCCAGCCATCTTCCCATCAATTTTAGCCATCTTCCCTGTCCCTGCTGAAGAGAAGCAAGCCCAAACCATGATGCTGCCACCACCATGTTTGACAGTGGGGATGGTGTGTTCAGGGTGATGAGCTGTGTTGCTTTTATGCCAAACATAACGTTTTGCATTATTGCCAAAAAATTTCCATTTTGGTTTCATCTGACCAGAGCACCTTCTTCCACCTGTTTGGTGTCTCCCAGGTGGCTTGTGGCAAACTTGAAATGGCCAATTTTATGGATATCTTTCAGAAATGGCTTTCTTCTTGCCACTCTTCCATAAAGGCCAGATTTGTGCAGTATACGACTGATTGTTGTCCTATGGACAGACTCGACCACCTCAGCTGTAGATCTCTGCAGTTCAACCAGAGTGATCATGGCTGCATCTCTGATCAGTCTTCTCCTTGTATGAGCTGAAAGTTTAGAGGGTCGGCCGGGTCTTGGTAGATTTGCAGTGGTCTGATACTCCTTCCATTTCAATATTATCGCTTGCACAGTGCTCCTTGGGATGTTTACATCTTGGGAAATTTTTCTGTATCCAAATCCGGCTTTAAACTTCTCCACAACATAACTTCTTCAAGTATCTCGGACCTGCCTGGTGTGTTCCTTGTTCTTCATGATGCTCTCTGTGCTTTCAAAGGACCTCTGAGACTATCACAGAGCAGGTGCATTTATTCAGAGACTTGATTACACACAAGTGGATTCTGTTTATCATCATTAGTCATTTAGGTCAACATTGGATCATTCAGAGATCCTCACTGAACTTCTGGAGAGAGTCAAGTAAAGGGGCTGAATAATTTTGCTCGCCCAATTTGTCAGTTTTTTATTTGTTAAAAAAGTTTGAAATATCCAATAAATTTCGTTCCACTTCATGATTGTCCCACTTGTTGTTGCTTCTTCACAAAAAATTAAAATTTTATATCTTTATGTTTGAAACCTGAAATGTGGCAAAAGGTCAATGTTCAAGGGGGCCAAATACTTTCGCAAGGCACTGTATACCCTCCAGTCCAGTGGCCTAGGCGACTACTCCGTTCGTTCGGTAAGTATTTATTACATTTATATAGCCGCACTCAAGCGCACAATCACATGCATTAAACTTGCCATAAAGGACCAACAAAATTAATGATTATGAATGTGTCAAAAATAGCAAGGAGACATTCATTGTTTATTAATAAACTGGTGTTTTCTGTGTGCTTGCAAAGATGAAGTTGACGATCCAGACTAGCCATGAACGCCAGAGAGAAATGCACATTTCATATGGATTACAAAATCAGAGAGTAGCGTATTTCATTTTGTTTTGAATAGTTTCATTTAAAAGAGAACATTTCAAGCTTTCTTTAATAGATAGCTGATATTTCTCAAATCTTTGAGGCACAAGAGTTTCGGCGCCCTCCAGTTCACGTGTAATGCCGTTGCCTTATTACTGCTATATTATTTGCTACTTTTTTATTAAATACAGGCAATTGGATGATAAAACATTGATCAAAATTAAGATACAATTTATACAAAACGAAAATCTTCTAAAAAGAGTCTTTTTACAAAACTCAATGAAGTGGTCAAAATCGTGTCTTACCCACTCCATGTCTACAGACATATTGAGCATCTCATGATGTATCATATCTGTCTCATGCTGCATGCTCACTTACATAATCAACATAGATTAAACAACAAAAATAACATTATCTTATAATATTTAAACATAAATATGAAACTAAATATGTTTTCTTTAATGGCGACAACATGTATACAGCACAGAGAACTTTCATGTCTTGTCGTCAGCCACGATATAATGACGTTACATATTTTCCGACCCAGCCCTCAGACCCCACGCATGAAACAGCTTCCAGCGTGCCTGCCATTATGTCTAACTTTCACATTTGTGAGGGCAACATTAATGCAGTAAGATATTTACACATTTTGCAGCAACAACATGTTTAAAAAGAGTGCAGGTGCTAGCATTGCCTGCCTTCCGACCTTAAGTATTATTAAAAGAAAAGGTGTTACATAGTGCTCATTGTCAATTGTCAACTTTTTTAGAATGTGTTGCAGTCATCAGATTTGAAATTAGTTAATATTTTCAAAAATAAATACAATTCACAAATTAAAACATCACATAATAACTGAAGGACACAGTAATATGTTGATGTACTTTAAATATATTACAGGGTAAATATAATTTTCAAATGACTTTTTTTGTTCATTTTTTTGCAATTTCCATAGCGTCCCAACTTTTCGGAATTGGGGTTGTACCACAATTTTTAATAATGACATGAAAAAGTACAATTGTTTGTTTAATTAGGGTCACAAATTTTATTTAGGTCATATTAGGTCAAAAATTCATAATGTTTTATGCAGAAGTACACAACAAAGGGTTTACAAACTTCATAAATCATTGTAGTAAGATATTCAGTGGCCTTACTTACCCAGGCTGTCACTGCTGGGATTGCTCTCTGCAAGAAAGAAACAATAAGTGTGAAAATATTTTAAAATTTCCTAATTTCTCCTAATACTTTTTTTCATCTTCTATTAAAATACAACCAACTTTAAGCCACACAGTGCACTTACTGTATTTGGATACTAAAAAATAACCCTGATGCATCACAGTGCATAATTCTGCGTGTAAGCCCAACACATCTGAAAACTCCCCTATGCGGTTCACCAGTTTATGCTCCAGTATTATGTACACCCCAATTCCTGCATTTGATTTCTCCTTCTCATTCATACTGCCATCTTTCCCAGCCCCACAAGATAATTTACAGGGCGTTCCCTTCTCCTTTTTGCCATACTGTACCTGGGCCCACTAACAAACAGGTGCACAGTCAACTAGAAATCCAGCCCAGCACACTAGAAAACAGCCCTGCACGACTCAATCAAAAAGCTCTAGTGTCTTCTCTGCCTCACAAAATAGTCTCCCTCTACTAATTGATCGAAGTGTGACTTGTGTGTTTGTAGAGACAGTGTGGTGAGAGAGAAATATCTCACCATTTTCAGTTGGAGTGGCAGAGTTGGGTCTCAGTGGTGAACTGTGAAACAGAAAGACAGGTTGGCGTTAAGGGGTACTTTCAGCTGAAGTTGCCAAATGCACCTGTTTGATATACCCACGATAAGTGGCCATCTTTACCCATGGAGCCTCAGGGGTTTTCTGGCCTAATTATTATCTAGTGACTCCCACAGGCAGCTTGGGCTCCTGCAAAGTTTTACTGCGATCAACTGGTGAGGGGGTATGTCCTCAGATGCGTTGACTTACTGATTGGAACAGTGCCTAGAAGGGAAGTAAAGTGACAGGACAGGAGCAGGAGATACTATTGGATATGATCACCTAGCAAACAAAGTAGGAACTCACTGAGAATAGGACTTTGAAAGGACATCGAAAAGACGTCTATGTTGTTGAAAGACATTGAATAGATGTTGAAAAGATTTCTTTCAAAATATTTTGCTCACAAGTAACAATGCAGTGTGGCCAGAAACTTGGTTTAAATCCCAGCCTGTTTCTCCATCTCCAATAATATTTCTGAGCTCATTTTAATAGATGTTTGGAACGATCAACAATGCACTACTGTGAATGTCATGAAGAGAGCTTGAGCTAACTTTCTGCTACTAGCCAACAACTGTACCATTGTGTTCGCTGTCTGTGACCTTTGATCACTCAAGATCATATACACTGATCAGCCATAACATTATGACCACCTGCCTAGTATTTTGTGGGTCCCCCTTTTCCTGTCAAAACAGCCCCATATGCAACAAACTGTGATGCACTGTGTGTTCTAACACCTTTCTATCAGAACCAGCATTAACATTTTCATCAATTTGAGCTATAGTAGATTATCTACTGGATTGGACGACACAAGCCAGCCTTCAATTTGACCTCAAAGATGATATGTTAGAACAGTGGTCCTCAAACCCTTCCATGGAGGGCCTAGTGTATGCTGCTTTTTGGTCTTTCCCTTCAATTAGAGCATAATCGGGACCTAGACTGCCAGGTGAGTTGGGATCCTAACCAATTAGTGAGCTACTCCATCAGGCTTGTACAAGGTAAAAGCGAAAACCTGCATACACTAGGTCCTCCATGGAAGGGTTTGAGGACCACTGTGTTAGAAACATCCAAGTATATACACAAACAAATACAAGATATGTGATACTGATTGGCTACAACTGTGTCGACTGGCTATATCCTTTGTGTCCGGAATAAATACATCCAATCATGAGAAAACGTATTTAAGGTGGCCAATTGCAAATTGTTTTTCTCTTTGACTCTCCTCTGAAGAGTGGCAACACAGGGGCCTCATAACAACTCTCAAATGGCCTGAAAACCAAGATTGTTCAACATTATGGTTTAGGGGAAGGCTACAAAAAGCTATTGCAGATATTTAAGCTGCCAGTGTCTACTGTGAGGAACATAGTGAGGAAATGAAAGACCAAAGGCACAGTTCTTGTTAAGGTCAGATGTGGCAGGCCAAGTAATATATCGGAGGGGCAAAGGTGAAGGATTGTTAGAACGGTCAAAAACAGCCCACAGCCCACCTCCAAAGACCTACAACATCATCTTGCTGCAGATGGTGTCACTGTGCATCGTTCAACAATTCAGCGCACTTTGCACAAGGAGAAGCTGAGTGATGCGGAAGAAGCCATTTCTGCACACACACCACAAACAGAGTCGCTTGAGGTATGCAAACGCACATTTGGGCAAGCCAGCTTCATTTTGAAAGAAGGTGCTTAGGACTGATGAAACAAAGATACATTTATTTGGTCATAACATGGGGCATTATGCATGGCGGCAAAATAACACGGCGTTCCAAGACAAACACTTGCTACCCACAGTAAAATTTGGTAGAGGTTCCATGCTGTGGGGCTGTGTGGCCAGTGCCGGTACTGGGAATCTTGTTTAAGTTGAGGGTCACATGGATTCCACTCAATATCAGCAGATACTTAAGTATAATTTAGATTTAATATTACTGTGTTCTTCAGTTATTTCATATATCAAAATGAAATTGCTGATCCTAACACCCAATTAATTATAAATGAAAATCATGGAAATTGTCAGGGGAAACTGTCAGATAATCTAGAATTATCTGACAAATATTCTAATTTATATTCTAATACATTCATAGTTAACAAGAATAATTCCTTCTATGTCTGTTTCTGTTTGAGTTCATGTAACAATGTCCCCTGTATTGTGTTTTAGTATTTTATCCAGTCAAGGTTTTGGTTTCTCTCTACTGTGTCTTTGTATGTCCTTACATGGTCCTTCCTGAGTGCATTTTGGTTCAGTGTTCCCAGCTGGTTTGTTATTCATTAGTGCATTATTTAATTCCTTCCTTTTTCTCCATATGCTGTTGGTCAGTACAGAAAATTGTAAATCTAAAGTTTTTTAGTAGCCAGTTGTGTGACTTACTAGTGTTTGTTGTTTTGTTAATTTGAGTGTCTATACACAAGGATCTATTTCGGTTTAAAAAATAAACGTTATTCTAATTTGGGAAACGGATCTGTCTCCTGCTATTTCTATACATCGTGACAATTTATCAGTTTTTGTTCCCAAGGAGCACCCAAATATTTTATCTGGAGGTATTGTGTGTGTTGGTCTGCTATCCAAATCCAAACACATGCGATTCAGGATGTGCTGTGAAATATGTGGTTGCTCGGTAAACAACTGATCTTTAGCAACTTTGTAGATCTTTGAGACAAGGAACACATCCACCTTGCTGGATGGCTAGTAGACAAAGTTGAGATTATACACATTCCTTTCTTGATGAAAAACATGATTTTATTCAAGACAGTATGCTTTAGATGTAATTAAAGGATCACTCCAGACCCATAAATACCTTGAAATCATTGTGCCTGTCACGGTTGAGTTGGTATTGAGGAAGGGAGGCCGAAGGCAGGTTGATGGTTGTGGTATTTTAATAATCAAACTTGCAGATGAATGATAATCCCAGTCATCAGGAAATAGACAGGTATGTGAGCTGCACAATGGCTGTAGATAGTTTACTATTCTCTGACATGGTTTAGACCTCGACAATCCCGCCCCTCGCCTGAGAGAGCTTGGGTTCCGGAACTAAATTTCCCATTCATTTCTCCCTTTGACTTCCGTATATAAAAAGAAAGTATAGAAAAATCCATATATAATCATTTTTAGACCATGCCTTAGGCTAACCATCTACGACGTGAATCGTAAGCATAGAAAATATAATTTCGAGTGAAAAAAAGGAACTGAAAATCCAAACACCATAAGGAGTCCATATCTCAGTTCAATGGAACAGATGTTCCCCCCCTTGGAACCCTGTTACAGTGCCTGTCATGTTTCTGAAATTAAAGGCACTAAAAACAACTTCTCAAAGCTTTTTGTAATTTCAAACTCTTTATTCTTCTGTTAAATACATAGTTAAATAAAAAAAACTAAAACAGTAATTTACAAACATGAGTCAAAAGCCAATTTAAACAAGTGTGTCTTCAGATGTGTTTTAAAAGCATCAACAGAGAATCTAGAACGCATAACAGTAGGAAGGGCATTCCACAGGTTTGGAGCCGCCGATTCAAAGGAGCGGTCACCTTTGGTTTTAAGACGAGTGTGAGGGACCACCAGTAATCCCTGGTCAGAAGACCTAAGGGACCGGATAGAAGTGTAAGGATGTAGCAGGTCGGAGATATACACAGGTGCCAGACCATGCAAGGCTTTATAGGTCAGGACCAGGGGTCTCATTTATAAACATGGCGTACGCACAAAAGAAGACGTACACAGCTCTCTACGCATTAATTGGGATTTATAAAAAGCAAACTTGACGGGAAAATGTGCGGTCCTTCACGGCAACTCTGACCCGAGGTACGCACAAAAACGGGTGAAATGAGAAATGGCGACACCGCCGGCAGATGAATGAAACACGCAGGCTAATGTAGATCTGTCTGAAACTGTAGAGCGTTGTTACCCTGGAAATCCAGAGTTCTCGCAAGAGCACAATTTGAATTTGCTCAGCAGATTACTCTGGCACCGAGTAATTCTGCTCATTAACTATGCCCTTGTAGCTGAGCTGCACCAATCACATCGGTGTTTCTGATATAGGCGTGCCTGAGGCGTGTTAAACAGATGACGACACGACAGCTCTGCAACCTCGGAGTCATTAGTAAACATTGAAAGATTGCTATGGATTAACACCAGTTGTTTAAAACGACTTTGGCCACTACAATGAACGAGTTAGACTTGGCTTTTTGTCTAAAAGAGGAACAGAAGAAGGCGCTCAAATCGTTCCTTTTTTATAAAAATAAGTTTTTGCTGTTTTGCGACCTGATATGGCAAGAGTTTTATGTACCAGTTAGCTCCGACGGGCTGTAGGGGGGAATATCCCTTTAGACTTTATCCTGAGAGAAAGTGGTGGCAGCGAAAGAAGAAGACTCAGAGGGGGTGTGTGGAGTATGGTTAGTGCAAGTGACAAAATACCTGAAGAGCTGGACAATTTCAACAATGATATAGCAATTGCAAAAGCTGGGTGAATCAAGCATCTGTAGGTGAAGCTATTGAGCCCAGCGTGAACTTGCACTGGTGGTGTATGTGAAAACTGCCCAGCAATGGCAATAGAGACAGAACGTGGTTGTTGTAAACAGTAGAACAGGGCTCAATTTGCATTCATCCACCTGTAGCCAAGAAGATGATTATTATGTTTGTTAGATCATCTGAGTTTCACATGGACTAATATGTATGGAAACCTTCAGTATTCCAAAAAATGAAATGGATATACCAGTCTGACAAATGACTAAACTGTTAATGTAATATGTACCTCATACAAACACAATTCGTACTTGATTTTGGCCCATTACCTAGAAAAACATGGAATGACAGTATGACATATATAAGAAAAAACTATATTTGATCTGTATATGAGAATGGATTCAACATACTTTACTATACTTCTTGTTGTTCTGTACTATTTGTCAAAACATTTAACACTCAAATCACACATTGGGTTTCAATGACTGAAACGTATTAAAGATCAAACTGTACATTGTGTTAGGCGTTGAGAACAAAATGGCGTAACAACGGTCAATGGAAACCAAAATCACCAACCAATTGAGGGATGGATTCAGTAGTGTGTATGGCCCCCACGTGCCTGTATCCACTCTTGACAATGTCTAGGCATGCTCATGATGAGACGGCGGATGGTGTCCTGGAGTTTTCCTCCAGACCTGGATCAGGACATCATTGAGCTCCTGGACCGTCTGTGGCACTACTTGGTGGTATCGGATGAACAAATACATAACATCCCAGAGGTTCTCAATTGAATTCAGGCCTGGGGAACATAGGACCAGTTAATGGCATTAATGCCTTCATCAGGAACTGCCTAGACAGTCTGGCCATGAGGCCAGGCATTGTCCTGCACCAGGAGGAACCTAGGCCCACTGCACCAGCATACGTTCCTACAACGTATATGTACGTATATTACAACGTATATACGTATATTACAACGTACGGTATGAGGATTTCATCCTGGAACCTAACAGCAGTCAGGATACCGTTGGCTAGCACGTGGATGTCTTTGCGCCCCTCCAAGGCCTCTCCAGACCATCACTGACAAACCGCCAAACCGGTCATGCTGGATGATGTTGCAGGCAGCATAGCGTTCACCACTGCACCTTCAGAATCTTTCAAGTCTGTCACATGTGCTCAGTGTGAACCTGCTCTCATCTGTGAAGAGAACAGGGTGCCAATGGCAAACCTGCCAATTCAGGAGTTCTCTGGCGAATGCAAATCGAGTTGCACGGTGCTAGGCTGTGAGCACATGAGCCAATGTTTTTGGTGCCTGAAAATGGGGGGGACTATGGACAAATGTCTATGATTTTTAAAAGATTAATCTGATGTATGAATGTACCCTTAAATTAAAGCTCACAGTTTGCACTTCAACCTTATGTCATTATATCCTTTCAAAGTACTAGAGTACAGAACCAAAAAGATATATAATTTTCAGTGTTGAATGAATAATTGTGCTCACTGTATAGAAGACTCATAAAATACAGGCATTTCTTATAAATTTTATAACATATTTGTACTGTAGTGCACAAGACCTGGAAAGCTACTGGCGCGCACAGGATTTGCCGCTCGACGTCACCCGTCTACTGAAGCCACAGCTCTCAATTCCCTCTTCTCTCTACACTGTCACATCTGCCGTCACTCACATCATCATACTCTATCTATAATACTGTTTGTTAAACAAGGGGGGATTGTGGGTTATTGTCGAAGTCACTGTGTCATATCGAGTTTGTTTATTATGATACCTGTGTGTTTTACTGGACTATTTGTTTCTTAGAAAGTATTGTATAGAGTGCTGCTTCTATATTTCGGGCATTTGAGTTCCCGAGTAAAATTCTAGAACTCACCCTCCTTCGTTTGGCTCCGTTCCTAAATATCCATGACACATATCTCTTGAAGGCAATCGCACGGTTTTGGGTGTGTCATGGAATGTCCTGCGAGACATCTCATGCTGATATGCAAGCACTTCACCTAAAAATAAGACCAGCATGTGAAAAATTTCCCCACGATACACATTTCTCAAGATGTTCCTAAACAATTGCATTTACTTTTGCAAAGCCCCAGGTGGGCTCTTTCGAAAAACCTCTCGTATGCTACCTTGTGAGGTTGCATGAAATGTAGTGGCTATTCGAGTGAGAAGTTTACATAATAAAATTTATTTTAGAGAGAAGTTTACACAAATGTATGTCTCGTATACGTGCTAAAACGAGCACTTGGTTTATACACATCTGTGAATATTACAATTCTTTAACTATTTTGTGCAGGAAGCAGGAATGTAGGGAGAAACTGAAACAGACTTGAAGGTAAAGGGAAAAATAAACAGTGTTTTAATATAACAAATCACTTTGACAAAGTAAATGAGCCTTGGTGGGCTAAATGATCTTTTCAATCAAAACGTAGCACAGACACCTACTGAAAGACTGATGGATACATAAACAGTAACTCTAAACCTAAGACAAGAGCTACATTAAAATAATGACAGTTACTTGACAAATTCAAGATCCTAAATACCAAAACTAATTAGACGAGACAACAGCTCACAGATTTTCAATGATATTCAGGTCTGGGGACTGGGATGGCCATTCCAAAACATTGTACTTATTCCTCTGCATAAATGCTAGAGTAGATATTGACCAGTGTTTTGGGTCATTGTCTTTTTGAAATATCCAGCCCAGGCGTAACTTCAAATTTATGAATGATCCCTCTAGATTATTCTCAAGTATCTGCTGATATTGAGTGGAATCCATGCAACCATTAACTTTTACAAGATTATCAGAACTGGCACTGGTCACACAGCCCCACAGCACGATGGAACCTCCTTGTTATGACCAAATAATTCCCATCTTTGTTTCATCAGTTTACAGCACCTTCTTCCAAAATGAAGCTAGCTTGTCCAAATGTGTGTTTGCATACCTCAAGTGACTCTGTTGGTGGCGTGTGTGCAGAAAAGGCTTCTTCTGCATCACTCTCCCATACAGCTTCTCCTTGTGCAAAGTGCACTGAATTGTTGAACGATAAACAGTGACACCATCTGTAGCAAGATGATGTTGTAGGTCTTTAGAGGTGGTCTGTGGGCAGTTTTTGACCATTCTCACCATCCGTCGACTTTGCCTCTCCGATATTTTACTTGGCCTGCCACTTCAGGCCTTAATAAGAACTGTGCCTGTGGTCTTCCATTTCCTCGCTATGTTCCTCACAGTGGACACTGGCAGCTTATATCTCTGCAATAGCTTTTTGTAGCCTTCCCCTAAATCATAATGTTGAACATAATGTTGGAGATTTGGAGCTGACTGAGCAAGGGCCTGGAGTAGAGCCAGCTGAGCCGCATGTAGCACTGGTAGCGTAGCTCCTATGGTCTCCTATGGACTCTGGCTGTGGCGTAGCTGCTATGGTCTCCTGCAAGTTATGCTGCTCCTCTCCATCTTCAGCCAGGGCATGGTGTAAGGGGGGCAGCATCAGCTCGATGTCAGCAGAGGGGCCCGTGGATGGTGGAATATCTGTATATACCCACCATGGCTCACTGGTGGGTATACATGGTGCCTTGCTAACTTCTGAGGGAGCTAATGCCGCCTGCCCTGGTTGCTTCTCTTGGAAATGGCTGTTTTGGGTGTTATTTGGAGTTGTAGTGGGCTTCCCTGCTGTTAAACTAGGTTCGTTTGTATTTTAAAAAGTAGTCTGACTACACTAACGCAATATTCCCAAAAACCGGTCATTAGTGATGTCCGGTTTGCGAACGGATCGTTCTTTTCAAGAACCGTTAATGAACTGGTCGAACCAGTTCACCAAATCGGACTGAATCGTTCCAAACAGTTTGCATCTCCATAAAGCACTACTCCACAAATTTCTAAACTTAATCTATAAATAAACCAACATCCCAGGGTTATTAAGTTACTCCAACAGTACACTTTCTTAACCTACTGTTAAGGAAGAACTGATGATGATGATGATGAGCACAAGCAGCAGAGCAACTGATTGAGAACTGTTAATTTCGAACATGTTCGATTTAAGAACCAATGAGCTGATTGATACTGAGCATGCGCCAAACACCATGACTGTGTCAGGATACAGGCTACAAACCGAGGGTGAATCCAAATGCAGATTAACATAATATTTATTGAATGGTATAGATCTGGATAATTGGTAAGCAGTTCTGGTTAACCGGAGGTAGTGGCAAGACAAGCAGAGCTGAGACCAGGGGAGTGAGGACCAGGCAGGTATTGTCCTAAGGCCAAGGAAACATGGAGTCCGGATTGCTGGAGAAGAACAAGGTGTGTGATGACCAGCTCAACAGCACAGATGGTTTCTGGAAATGGAGACACAGAGAACCAGGATGAGATAACAACTACTCTGAATAATAAGGGCACAGTACTCAGACGGGCAGTCATAAATATACAAAAAAACAAATAAAAGTGCAGTGCTCAGACTGGCTGTAATAGCAAAATAGCATGACTCAAACACACTTCATACTACAATAATCCGGCGGGACTGACTGCCAACACCTCCCTAATAAAGGTGTGGCAGAGGAAATAGGTGCTCAGGATGAGTGTTGATGGGACTGGTGCTCTGGGACTGGTGCCTTCAAGAGTGTAGGGGAAAACAGGAACTGGTGCTCGGGAATGATGAACAAACACAGACCAAACGCACACACAAGGGAACCAGGAAAGAAAAACAGGCTCAGGAGGGCGGGTTTCTGACAGGACCCCCCCCCCCAAGGGACACATCTGGGCAGACCACCCAGAGCCCCTGGCTACCGGCGGTAGAACTCCCTGATGAGAGAGGCGTAGAGGATTTGCTGCCAAGGGCTCCAGCTCCTCTTCCCCGGAGATGGTGGACCGTGTAGGCCGGACTGCCATCAATGAGGTGTGGAGGCGGAGGCCTAGGAGGAGGGGGTGACGGGAATGAGACAGACGGGTTTGAGAAAGGAGACATAAAACACTGGGTGGATCTGAAGAGATGAAGGGAGCTTGAGTTTCACAGAGACAAGGTCTTTAAGGACAACAAATGGGCCCAGAAACCGGGGAAGGAGTTTCCTGGAGTCCATCTTTATGGGCAGGTTCCTGGACGACAACCAGACCTTGTCTCCCGGGGGAGTAAGCAGGTGCATGAGTTCGGCGACGGTTGGCCTGGCGCTGGTACATGTCGGAGTTTCGGATCAGCACCCCCTCACCTGATGCCAGGTCCGATGACATTGGTAGATGTGGTTCTGGGCAAATGGCACTGAAGTCCTTTTCCTGGGAGTGAAACAGGGGTAGCTGATAGCCGTACATGCATTGAAATGGAGATATACCTGTGGCAGAGGTCAGCAGGGTGTTGTGGGCATATGCAACTTCGGGCAGTTGGGATGACCACTTGGCGCGATCCACAGAGGCTAGGCATCGGAGTGTGGACTCCATCTTCTGGTTGTCGCATTCCGCTTGGCTGTTGGTTTGTGGGTGGTAACCAGAAGACTCACGGTAGCTCCGACGGCTAAGCAGAAATCTCTCCAGACAGCAGAGGTAAATTGACATCCCCTATCTGACATAATGTCAGTGGGAAGCTTACAGATACAAAGCATACTTAGTAAAACGGTCAACCACTTTTAAGATTACGGTGTTACCGTCAGAAGGTGGTAATCCAGTGAAAAAAACCAGGGTGAGATGTGACCAGGGCCGGTGAGGAATGGGCAGTGGATGCAGCTGGACCATGACTGGGTTGGTTGGTACCTTTTATTGAGGGCACAAACAGAACAAGTAGAGACATAGGAGGTGACATCTTTAATGGAAGGCCACCAAAACCTCGTGTTGAGGAAATCCATGGTGCGTGAAATGCCAGGGTGGCAAACAAGATTGGAGGCATGTGCCCACTGTCAATATTGACGAGTCAGGTCAGGTTTGGCCAGAACCGGGGCGGAGGTAAAACAGCATTTAAGGTCGAGAAATGCCTGATCGGCTGCCGGGGTTTAGGCAAACAGCCAAGCAAGGGAGGTGAGGGCAGTCAAAGGAGCGGCTACCTGGCTGAAGTTTCGGACTAACCATCTATAGAAGTTGGCGAATCCAAGAAAACTTTGAAGCTTCTTATGGGTGTCCAGCTTGGTAAAGATGGAGGCACCATGTAGAGAATCAAAAGCAGAGTCCATTAATGGCAAAATACATTGGTTCTTCACAGTAATATCATTGACAAGTGGGACTCCATCCCATGATTTTCCCGGTAATCCAATTAGTACTAGGGTTATGATGAACTAGTCATGTATGACCCAAAATCAGCGGTATTTGTGGAGAGTTGACGATAGGAAATCTTATCTCCTCAGAATAGTTCTCGGATATTATCAGCCGAATTGGTCCTGTTCTAGTAGTGATCATAGAGAGTAACCTGCCATCAACCATTCTAGCCTTGATTTCTTTCTCTAATTTAACTTAGACAAACCCAATTTCTTCACTAATGCTTCATCAATAAAACTGTCATCAGCTCCTGAATCCAGTGTAGCTTGGCAAGTGAGGGTCTGACCTTGAGACAAGATGGTGACGTGGAATGTTGTTCTGGTCTGAGAGGATGGGACATGCATTTTCTGACTCGCTAGGACTGTCCCATTGCCTAACGAGTTGGACCATTTCCCAATCTGCGAGGACAGGAAGCCAAGAACTGACCCACTTCACCACAATACAAACAAAAGTTATTCTCCATGCGGCGCCAACGCTCTGTTGGATCCAAACGAGAGCGGCCTATTTGCATAGGCTCTGGAACACTCTCTCCCTCTGAAGCATTTACGGTGACCTTGGAAACAGGCAAGGTCCTTATATCGCCTCCTGGTGGTCGGGTTGCATGAGGTAATCGAGCATCACCGTCTCTCTCTCCAGCATTCTTTCAGACTGTTATCAATGTATATAGACAAAACAATTAGTTAATTCAGTGTACTCGTCTCGGGATAGGAAATAAGTTAATCCTTCAATGCATCGCTCAACCAGTTACAGAAACCAGCTTCTAGTGCCTCTCTGTTTCACCCACTCTCTGCTTCTAGAGTGCGAAAGGTGATAGCATATTCTGCTAAACTAGGGGTGCCCTGGGGTAGTGATAATAGGCGTTTGGAGGCATCCTTACCTTGTATAGGATGATCAAATACCTCTCTCATTTCCTCAATGAAGGCGGAGTATGTCACTGACAACGCTTCCTGTTTCTCCCAAATGGCAGTATCCCACTGCAAATCCTCTTTGCTTTGCAAACTGATGACGTAAGCAATCCTCAATCACTTGGTGGAATACATCATGGGCTGTTGATCAAACACTAGACCTCAATGCATAAGGAAGGAACAACATCCCCCTAAACCTCCATCGTACATTCCTGGTGCGGAAACCCATGGCTCTCATAGACAGTCTGAGGATTGGACTGAACAGGAATTGCTGGAGGGCTTGGAACAGGCAGGGAAGTCAATTGACTGACCTGATGGCTTATGGCGTTGAGGCTGGTAGTTAACTCTTGAATTGTGGACATGACATCTTAAAACATAGTGCTATGTTTTCACAACATGGCACCCTGATGTGTGATAGCCCAACGTATCTCGTCAACATCTGCTGAATCCATGACTGGCCGGATTATTCTGTCAAGATACATGCTATGAACCGAGGCTACGAAGACCAGGCAGGTATTGTCCTAAGGCACAGGAGACATTTAGTCTGGATTGCTGGAGAAGAACAAGGTGTGTGACCAGCTCAACAGCACAGATGTTATCTGGAAATGGAGACACAGAGAACCAGGGTGAGATAACAACTACTATCTGAATAATAGGGGCACAGTACTCAGACTGGCAGTCATAAATATACAGAAAAACAAATAAGAGCACAGTGCGCAGACTGGCTGTGATGGCAAAATGGCATGAGACTCGAATGCACTTCATAGTACAAAAATCTGGCACGGACTGATAAAGGGAGGGTGGCAATCAGCCCCAGGTGTGGCAGAGGAAACAGGTGATCCAAGATGGCGTAGGGTGCAAGTTGTGTTTTCGTCCAGTCCTGTGTATATAGCCCCCTTTTGTCTTCTCATCTTTATCCTTTGCTTTCTAATTTAATCTTTCTTTACAATCGCTCCTTCCTAATTCATCACCGATACTTTCTGGTGAACCACACCACCCACCGGAACTTTTTTCTGCAGTTATCTACCCATCTGGAT
>JACXGM010013984.1:0-22509 GCA_016801145.1 Umbra pygmaea | reverse complement strand
CTGATTCAGTTCACTTTAGTGAGTCGTAATGCCCATCACTAGTGTTTTGGCTGTCTGTTTACATGCGCCTGTCTGTCCATAGTGTGAGTTACTCTCTACTTCTGTTGCTTTGTAATGTGTGTGTATGTTGTACATTGTAAATATCATGTGTGGATAAAGGGTTGTTGGTTTGATTCCCACAGGGGCCAGTATGAAAATGGTTGAGCTCAGTACGGCACGTTGCTCTGGAGGAGAGCGTCATCTAAAATGAATAAAATGTAAACTTCTAAAAAAGCTAGCGGGCTGTACTGCTTCAAACTCTCTTTCCGCTGTTTTGGGGTCTGCTATGCCCGGCTGGGTTTGAGATTCAAAGGCACAAACACTCCATGTTACTTCCCTGGCTCTCTGCGAAAAAGTTGAAGAACAAAGTCCATTCCTCTTGATAATCTCTCCCTCAATGATACAGAGTATAACCACTACCTTCATGCAGACCTAATAGTTGGGGCATCTGACTAGAGTCCGTAAAGCCCCAACCCCCAGTTCAACCCCCCCAAGCCCCAACCACCCAAGTTCAACCCCCCAACCACCAATTAAAAGCTTTGTTGTTCTCTTCATGAGCAGGACAGTTAAACCTAATTGCACCAAAGGTCATTGAACTTGCCTTGAAGTAGAACTTTTACAAACACTTAGGTTGAAGTAATTAAAACTCATTTGTCAACCAGTCCACAAACTATTAACAAACTATAGTTTTGGCAAGTCGGTTAGGACGTCTACATTGTAGAGACAGATAATTCCACTTATAATTTACTGTATCACAGTTCCAGTGGGTCAGTTTACACACACTATGTTTCATGGGACATGCAAAAGAAATTAGCCAAGACCTCAGAAAAAAAGATTGTAGAGCAATATCTAAATGCCTGAAGCTAACACATTCATCTGTACAAACAATAGTACACAAGTAAAAAACACCATGTGACCACACAGCCATCCCAGCCGCTCCAGAAGGACATGTGTTTTGTCTCCTAGAGATTAACGTACTTTGGTGTGAAAAGTGCAAATCAATCCCAGAAAAATAGCAAAGGACCTTGCTCGAGGAAACAGGTACAAACGTATCTATATCCGTAGTAAAACTAATCCTATATCTATATAACCTTAATGGCCACTCAAGAAGAAGCCACTGCTCCAAAACCCCCAAACTGCTCCAAAACCCACATTGCAACTGCACATGTGGACAAAGATTGTACATTTTGCACAAATGTTCCCTGGTCTGATATGATCATAATGACCATCATAATGACCAGCATTCCAACCATTGAACATGGTGGTGGCAGCATCATGTTGTGGGGGTGCTTTGCTGCAGGAGGGACTTGTACACGTCACTAAATAGATGGCATCATGAGTAAGGAAAATGATGTTGCTATATCAAAGCAACATCTCAAGTCATCAGTCCAAAAGTTTGGTCACAAATTACCATTTTTCCATCTCTGTAACATTGCCAAATTCAAATGCTCCTTCCCCCAAACTGCAACCGAAACTCTGATTCATGCATTCATCTCCTCCCATCTGGATTACTGTAACTCTCTCTTGCTCCAAAAACAAGAACTCCATAGGCTCCAAATGGTTCAATACTCTTCAGCCAGGCTCCTCACCCACACTAAGTCCTGGCAGCAGATCATCCCCACCCTCGTGAGCTCCACTAGCTCCGTTTCCCAGCCCATTCAGTACAAAATACTCCTTTTCACTTATGAATCCCTCCACCACCTTGGTCCCCCTTACATATCGGACCTTCTTCTCACCTATCAACCCACACGCTTATTCTGTTCTGGTACACCAGGCCACCTCATCATCCCCAAGGCCAATCTACAGATTGCTCCCAGACTCTGGAACTCCCTGCCTCAAATCATCCATGAATCTGACTCTGTAAACATCTTCCTCCACCACCTTAAGCCATTTCTCTTTAAACAAGCCTTCCTGTTACCCTAAAGCCTCCTTCCCCTTTTTTCTTTGTTCTGCTAGTTTTGTAAAGCGTCTTTGTGTCCTTGAATAGCGCTATGTATGTACCATGTATTATTTTTAAAAGTTCCAAATGAACAACGACCACAAGCATATTTCCAAAGTTGTGGAATAATGGCTTAAGGAAAACAAAGTCAAAGTATTAGAGTGGCCATGTCAAAGCTCTGACCTCAATCTTATAGAAAATATGTGGTCAGAACTGAAAGTGCATGTATAAGCAAGTAGGCCTACAAACCTGACTCAGTTACACCAGGTCTGATGAAAGAAATAAAAGATGACATAAATTATTCTAAAAATATTTAAATAAAGTGGTGATCCTAACTGATTTGCAACAGGGAATATTTAGCAGGATTGAATGTAAATTGAGAAGAACTGAGTTTCAATGTCTTTGGCTAAGGTGCATATAAACATCTGGCTTCAACTGTAAATGCATAATTCCTTCAAAAATAGACTAAACGAATAGAGATAAATGACAAAATAGACAAAATAAATAGACTAAACGAATAGAGAGAAATGCCAAAATAGACTAAATAAATAGACTAAACGAATAGAGATAAATGCCAAAATAGACTTAATAAATAGACTAAACGAATAGAGATAAATGACAAAATAGACTAAATAAATAGACTAAACGAATAGAGATAAATGACAAAATAGACTAAATAAATAGACTAAACGAATAGAGATAAATGCCAAAATAAACTAAATAAATAGACTAAACGAATAGAGATAAATGCCAAAATAGACTAAATAAATAGACTAAACGAATAGAGATAAATGACAAAATAGACTAAATAAATAGACTAAACGAATAGAGATAAATGACAAAATAGACTAAATAAATAGACTAATCGAATAGAGATAAATGCCATTAAATGCAGCATTTTTTCCCAGAATCCAATTTTGATGGAGTTCTACTTTATTATGGGTGGTCCAGCTGTCTAGGCAGCTGCCTCCAGAGCTGCTGCATGGGTTTGAATCTGATCTACTGCACTGAAAATCTTGAACTGCTTTCCTGTCAGATAAAGCAACAAATCCTTGAAATTAATTCTTAAAAAGGCACTTTTAATCCAGGATAAGGCATAACTAGTGCCTGGACCTGAGCATGCAGCCTGGTGGACATGGTGACTTGTTGTTCCAGAGCTCTATTTTCATGCTCTGTGGGGAGGAAGACTAGTTGCCCACCCTTATTTCAGACCTGCTCTCCCTCCTCTCCTCACGCTGTGGTTCAGGCTGGTCTCCTTGGCAGCTCCTCAATGGAGAGATGGATGTTTTCTTTGTCCCAGTGTGCCTGAAATGGCACTCTTACGGCCCAGACGGGTCAGGCTTTTTGTAGCTGTGAGGAAGCTGAAGCCACATCAGCGAGTGGGCGGCTGCCTTGGGTCTTTTTCTTAACTTTAATGACTATGTTGCACACGGCTTGCCATTTGATTTGGTTAGTCCACCAATTGCAGAGTAGGAGATTCGTCACCGCATTGGTTTGAAGCCAAAGCCTTGGATGTCTGTGTTTGTTTTTCTGTATTCATGAATATTGTATAAACACCCAATACATAGACACTTTATATTGTTGGTTTTCAAATGCGTTGTTTTTTTCTTTGTGTGTGTTGGTGACCCAGAGGTGAAAGCCTGGCATTTTCAGTATTTGCAGAGCTTTTGTCCCTCTGTCCAGGGTACTCATGCCCCAATCCCCATTCAACTCTCTTCCCTAAGTCTCCGTCTGAAGTGGTGGAGAGCCTCCATAGCCCACAGTGCTCTGTGGAGAATACTACTAACAGACTGAGAACCTGCCCTGTGCGTCCTCTGACCAGCTGTGTGTTTCTACAGCAGGAGATCCTGTACCAGTATCCCGTGTCAGAGGCGTCCAGTCAGCTGAAGGGGGTCCGGGGCATCTTCCTTACACTGTGCGACCTGCTGGAGAATGTGACTGGAGGGCAGATAGTCAGGTAAAGGGACAAAACAAAACATAGATACACCTGGTTTGCTAAAAGAAACTAGGAATGGTGAGCAGGCAGCCGGGCAGAGAGCCGTCTTGTAGTCAGGCAACTAATAATACATACAATAGAATAGAACATTCCATCCATTCATGCCTTGATTATATTTCCCATCTCTATTCTTTCTACTGCACCTGTTCCTTCTTGCTTTCATCTGGATTCTTCTCTTCTCCTTGTCCATTGTCATCCTCCTGTTCTACCCCTATTCTGCCTTCATCCTCCTCCTCTTCCTCCTTTGGTCCTCAGCTCCTCTCTCCTGCTCAGTAAACACCTGGTTCATGTGGGCTACTGGAAGGAGAGCAACAACCTGCTGGTGATCGGCTTGCCTGCTGACAGGTATGAACGCACCAAGTCCCAACATCAATTTTTTTTTATAAAGTTTATTTAGATACAAAAAAACATAGATAAATTTAACAGTCATCTGATGTATGTATCATAGTGTTTTTAGCTAAAGCTACCTCACAACACCCTAGTAGGGCTTTTAGTTAGAATTACAAATACAGATTACATTATTCAAAATAAGATAGAGGTGAAATAAAATGGAATGAAATGAGAAAGGAAATAAAGTATACAGAGAGAGCACAGTGTACATCAATCATCAAACTGAAATAATACTTCCTCATTCAATACACTGTGGGCTAATGATCTATGTCAGCTCAATTTTACCCTCTGTTTCGACCATAGAAATAGAATGGATAGAAATGCCATTCCAATTCAAATCAATGTAGCAGAATGTTCAGAGCGGCAGACATTTTTCTGTGTACCATTCCATTGCAAAGATCTAGCGGCCTCATCCGCATTAAACTGATTTGCGTGTTGTCACCGTGTCCACTAATAACAATCGCCTTTTTGTTGTGTACTAATTGACTGACCATGCCAAGCAGATCAATGGCCTTTCTATCCATTCTATTTCTATGGTTTCGACATATGGCCAGAAGTGTCATGACCATGTGACTTGGCTAGTTAAAATACAGAATTGCTTGTAAACAGAAAGTCCCACTTTTTTTGGTTTTAGTGGTTTATTTCCTCCTCAGATTATTTCAGTGTTCGTAACTGTGGATGAGTGTCCATGTTGTAGATGTAACTGACTGTGACTGACTCATCATAGATGTGACCTTAAATAGATGTGATTGTTTTATGATATGATGGAAGTTCATATGTAACTATATATAGATGTTACTGCTTATCAATGTGATTGTTTGGGTGTGACTACTAACAGAATGGACTATTCATAGTCAAAGCTATGGATGTGACCATTTGTAGACGTGACTGTTCATAGATGTGTTCTGTTCTTCAGGGTTCCACTGTTGACTCTCCAGACGGTGTTGGAGGGCGTGGTGAGGACACTCCACCTGATGTATGGCTCTCTGGACAGGTTGTCAACTCTCTGCAATGCTGCAAAGCCAGGGATGAAAAGTAGTTTTGCTCTGTACTCCAGCACATTACATTTCAAATGAAACCATGAGGAATAGGTTAAGTTGTAGACTCTAAGCTTTAATTTTATGTTATTTACATACATATTAGAGTAACCATTTAGAACATCATATTTTTTAACTAGTCCCACAATTTAAGGGTACAAAGTTATTTGGCCAGTTATGTTCAGTTTAGTTTTTCGAACAAAAAGGCAAAAATGCCCTGAAACTAAGAGGAACTTTAAATTGCTTCATCACAGGCCTGGTGTGCATCACCTGGGAATATACCTGGGAAAATACCTGGAATATACCTGGGAATATACCTAGAATATACCTAGAATATACCCATCTTTTATTAATGTCAGATTTAGGCTAGTCATTGAATACAATGGATTTGCAGCTCAAAGTGAATAATGAAAAACTTATTTAATAATCAAATTATTTTTGGGCCCCTAAAAGGTTCATAGTTTATCGATGTAAACAACTTCAAATTAAAGCCAACTATTTATGGGCTGCAGGAATAGGGTGCTTTTAAGAGCAAGGCTTCAGTCATTTTGGCTTCCCACGTTGCTTTGAATGAACCACTATTTATTTTCCTCTTCTTGTCTCTCTTTTCCCTCCCTCTCCCTGATCTGTCCCGCAGAGCGTTCTGTCAGAAGGACCACGCTTCCAGACTGGACCATTTCTTCTGCTTGTTCTTCCAGCAGCTCATCCAGCCCTCCAGGCTTAGGGACAGCTTCGGGGCCACACCCCTTGACGTATCGGGGTCTCTCTTCCTGGATGGACTGCCAGCGGTCCGTTGGCTCACCTTGCCCCCTGAGATAAAGGTTGTGAATGACATCCACATTGGGGCCATGGATGTGATTAAACACAGAGAGATTTTTTTCAGTAATGTCATAGTTCTATAGGATATTTACGCTTCCTTACACAAACTGCCTGGTTTCCTATAACATTGTGATAGATCTTATGATGTATAATGTTCTCAAATCTATCTGGGATGTCATTTAATGTTGTCTTCACTGCCCTCTGCTGTTTGGTGCTCAATATGACATCTTTAGTCATCTGATCTTTTTCAAAGCTGATCGTACTGGTTGAATATTCAATTAGTAAAGACAAAATGGACACAGCCAATACTACTGTCTCTTATCTAGAATTTGAAAGTTGTCTGAATGATAAAGTTGTTGTCTGTGATTGTCTCTCTCAGGTGGAGGTGAACAGCATTCTGTCAGACTTTGAATCCTCAGATTTTGGTGAAATGGTGAGTCCAGTCATTACATTAGGTTAGACTCAGAGCACTATGTAGGGAATGAGGCACCATTTCAAAGCAGATGAGATGTCCTGTCTATTCCTGTTGTGATTAAATGCAGCCTCCAGCTGGCTGCTCCACTCTGTGATGTGTTGTAGTGGAGCGTCTCCGGTCTTTGAGTGTTTACTGATGAGAAACAGAGCAGCACGTCTTTGATTCACTGCTTCCTTATTCATGTCTGGACATCTGAAACTGACAATGACTTCTCTCTCTTTTATATTTATATATCAGAGATGCGCGGATGGGCTATATATATGTATGTATGTATGTATGTATGTATGTATGTATGTATGTATGTATGTATGTATGTATGTATGTATGTATGTATGTATGTATGTATGTATGTATGTACGTACGTACTTATGTTCATATGTACGTATGTACGTATGTATGTACAGGTCCTTCTAAAAAAATTAGCATATTGTGATAAAGTTAAGTATTTTCCATAATGTAATGATAAAAATTAAACTTTCATATATTTTAGATTCATTGCACACCAACTGAAATGTTTCAGGACATTTATTGTTTTAATACTGATGATTTTGGCATACAGCTCATGAAAACCCAAAATTCCTATATTCCCATATATATATATACACAGTAGAGCCCGACCAATTTATCGGCGGGCCGATGTTATCGGCCGATATTAGGCATTTTCCAAATTATTGGTATTGGCAATTATAATGGCCGATAAATTCCTTTAAAAAACATGACTCTGCTAAACTGCGGCTATTGAGGACTGACTTATTCAGTACACCACCTCATATACTGTATGTAGTTTATATTTTGCTGTTGTTGTTATTTATCAGAACTTATAGAACTTAACAGAATATTTTTTTCCAGTCCTGTTCAAAGTTATATTTATGAAGATATTAAGTCTATTAATACTGGTAACTTTGTTGTTGATTTTTTGTTGTTGTTGTTGTTGTGTCTTTCTTCAAAGGACCTTAAGTTTCATATCTTAAGTTTGTAATTTTATACAGTTTATTTATCAAAACTTTAATACATTTTGATGTTCCTCTGTTCTGTTGTGACAATAAAACAAACAAGTTTATTTTTTGAACTGCATTATCATATTATTTTAGTGAGGACTCATAAATAACTACAAAGAGCTAATGTTAGGGAAATCTGTTTATGTTTTGTTACTCGTTTCTGGATTTCTTTTTATCAGTCATTATATTGGAAAATCTGATTTTTAAATCACCAAATATTTGGTGAAAACATCCTACATCGGTCATGCTCTAATATACAGTATCTCACAAAAGTGAGTACCCCTCTCACATTTTTGTAAATATCTGATTATAACTCTTCATGTGACAACACTGAAGAAATGACACTTTGCTAAAATGTAAAGTAGTGCTTGATAATTTGGTTGGGCCAGGTAGTCTGAGTGCTCTCCTGAGGCTATGATGGGTTGTTGGTTGTTTGTGAACATGGTCTCATGATCAGCTGAAGGGGAATCTTCGCTATGGTCTTCTCCTGGCATTGGAGGTCTCTGTAGTGTTAGGAGTGGGGTCACTGGTAAAATAATTATTTGATATTCATCAGAATATCAGGATATTGGCGTAAGTCTTCCCTGCATGTATTGAGGTTTCCTCAGGACTCTGAGGATGCTCTTACTGTCCATTATTCGGTTTCAGTTAAATTCACCCTCTTTCTCCCCCCACCGGTTCTCTACCTCTTCTCTGGCAGTCAGAGGACTTCTATAACATGAGGCGTCTCTACGTGACACTGGGCTCCTGCCTGTTCTACAAGGTGAGTGTTTTCAAATTACAACTTATAGAAGGGACAGGCAGAAAGACAGGCAGGCAGAGAGACAGACAGGCAGAGAGACAGACAGGCAGAGAGACAGACAGGCAGAGAGACAGACAGGCAGAGAGACAGACAGGCAGCGAGACAGACAGGCAGCGAGACAGACAGGCAGCGAGACAGACAGGCAGAGAGACAGACAGGCAGAGAGACAGACAGGCAGAGAGACAGGCAAAGAGACATAGGGACAGACAGAGGGACAGACAGAGGAACGGACAGCGGGACGGACAGCGGGACGGACAGCGGGACGGACAGCGGGACGGACAGAGGGACGGACAGAGGGTCAGACAGAGACATCACACACATGAATATAAGGAAACTAATACAAAGCCAACACGCCATCACAGCATAAAAAATTGCTTCTTTACAATATCGAATAACTATTAGTACGTAATAATAATTAGCAATAGTGTATATACTGTATATATACACCGATCAGCCATAATATTATGACCACCTGCCTAATAATGTGTAGGTCCCCCTTTTGCTGCCAAAACAGCAGCCTCATATGCAACAAACTGCGATGCATTGTGTTCTGATACCATTTAGTGCTATTCTGCAGCATGAAAACAACCCCAAACATACAGCGAAAGTCATTAAGAACTAGCTTGAGGGTAAAGAATAATGAGGAGTCCTGGAAGTGAATATATGGCCTCCACAGAGCCCTGATCTCAACATAATGGAGTGTATCTGTGATTACATGGAGAGAAGCAACTGAGGCTGCCTAAATCCACTGAAGAACTGTGGTTGGTTCTCCAAGATGTTTGGGCCAACCGACTGTACCTGCTGAGTTCCTTCAAAAACTATGTGCAAGTGTACCTTGAAGAATTGACGCTGTTTAGAAGGCAAAGGCTGGTCACACCAAGTATTGATTTGATTTACCTTCTGTTCACTCACTTTGCGTTTTGTTAATTGATAAATATAACCTATTAACATGTCTTTAATGTCTTTGCAAAAGTTTTAGGTAGGTGTGAATGCTAAACTACTGCATAGAGGTTGGCTAATTAATCGATATGGCTGATTAGTTATGGCCGATTATGTGGAAAAACTACCCATTTTATACAAATTGCTAGCTATATTGCGTTGCATATGATGAATAACGGGGATTTATAATTAATCATCAGATCAGCCAAAAGTAGATCAAAATCAGGTCGATGTGTCCATTCGACAATGCACAGTCATTGCGCACATACAACTTGTCAAAATACGATGCCTATTCAAAATGGTACAAAGAAGTTTTTTACTTCCACATTTAATTAGAAGGCATTCATGTTAGCAGGGAATATACGTCGCTAATGTTCTCAAACATGGTTTTCAAAGTAATTCTGATGTTGGGTCAGACGGTGGCAAAAAGAGAGAAGAACATTAGGCACATTCCGACTCCTCGTGCAAAAGAATAATTTGGTAGTTAAAGATGAAATCCCATTTTTCTCAGTTACTGCTTTTGTTATATTTATAGTCATTGTCATATTTGTGTATTGATTTTGAAACCAGATGTATTTATTAGGTGCTTCTGGAAATTACGTCTTATATCTGTACTCCCATTGTGCACCACCAAATACGATTGGTGCTAATATTTGGTGCTGCTAATAAAAGGAAAACTATCAAATTGCACAGACTAAATGTTATTTTGAGGCAAAACCCAAGGGTTTGTTTTACAAAACAGATTTAATAGGCAAAGTTGTAATAATACAAATTAATTAAATAAATTAACAAATCGTTTATACATATTGTACTATGCCTACTATGTGTTTTGCCTTTTGTTTGGGATTTTGTTTGAACAAATTTAAATAATTTGATATATTAATTTGAAACTATTTTGTGTATTATATTAAGAAGTTATATATTTAGTTTATTGTTCTTTCAGTAATGTTGTAATGTCATTATTTCTCCCCCCAAAAAATCTTAATAATCGGTCGATTCGTTTATCGTACCGATCGTTAATCGGTATCAGCCTTGAAAAATCATAATCGGTCGACCTCTACTACTGTATATATACAGTATATATTGTACACACACAAAAGATATCTAGGCAATTATTAACTATACGTGTATATATATAGACCTTACAACACTAACAGCAAAAGAAATATACCACTCTAAAAATAACCATAAATACCCTGCACTTCCCCAATCCTCTAACCTGCCTAAACGAAACTAAATCCCTATAAATTGTTTGTGTCCACAGAGTGACACTTTACTAAAAAATGGTTTTGTACAACTCACCTTAGCAGTGTGTGAATCTGGTTGCTGCTTTTTTGCTTCTGTGTACACAAACAATGTTCTCAATGCTCGAGTGCATGTGTACAGCTCCTGGTGATACTTCGAGCAAAGTTTCATGTTGTGTCGAGCCTTCTTAGTGTTTTAAAAATAGTGATTTTGATGCTATCATAGTAGTTCCCCATTCTAAAGACCATTTGACCGAAACCAAAAATATGGAAAAGTGGCGTTTCCGTCCTAATTATGCTTTAAAAAGTAAGTTTGACTCATTACATTAACAAAAAGACCCTAGGTTGCATTTTGGCGAGAGTTACGCTTTAACCTACCTGCTAGAGTAAACCAGGTGCAACGAGCAAGGCAAAACAAAACCAAGGTAAACTATGCACAGGCAAGGATTAACAAAATACTATAAAGAGCATGAGAGACACCTAGATTGAGTGGGACAGAGAGGCAAACAAAACAGGTGGCACATATGACCATAGCCATGACAACAAGATCTACAGATAACAACCTGTGTGTGTGTGTCCATCACCAGGGTTACCTGATAGCCAACCACCTCTCCAAGGAGGACCTGCTGGACATCTGTATGTACTGCCAGCACTACTGCCTCCTACCCCTGGCCGCAGAGCAACGCGTGGGTCAGCTGGTCATCTGGAGGGAGGTGTTCCCTCGCCAGCACACACACAGTAACCAGAATAATAAAGACAACTCCACCGAACCTGGCTACTGTCAGCCAATGGGACGCTACTTCCTGCTCATAGTGGGACTGGTAAGATACATTCCAGTTGTCTAGATCTGCTTGCACTAATTGTTTTTTATTTGCAAATATATATAGATATAATATTAGTATTCATGAATATACAGCTCTGGAAAAAATGTTGACCACTGTAGATTTTTCTAAAATCAACCCCATTGAAAACCTTTGGAATGTGATCAAGAGGAAGATGGATGGTCACAAGCCACCAAACAAAGCTGAGCTGTTAAATATTTGCGTCAGGAGTGGGATAAATTCACCCAACATCAATGTGAAAGACTGGTGGAGAGCATGCCAGGATGCATGAATGCCAATTATTATTATTATACAATTATTATTATTCCACCAAATACAGATTTCTGAACTATTCCTAATTTAACACATTAGTATTGTTTTATTTTAAAATGGATGTGAAATTATTTTCTTTGCATTATTCAAGGTCTGACAACACTGCATATTTTTTGGAAATTTTGACCAATTTTAATTTTTTGCAAATGAATGCTTTGACATATGTTTATGTCATTATGGGGTATTGTTTGTAGAACTTTGAGGGAAATAATGAATTTAATACACTACTGTTATTGGGAAATACTCTGTCCCCTCCACAGAGACACTTCATGCAGTGTGTGCTTCTGGAGGCGGGGGGGTGTGCGGCCCCAGCCCTGGGCTCCCCGGGGCCAGACTGTGTCTACGTGGACCAGGTCAAGGCAACCCTCCTGCAGCTAGAGGGGCTGGAGGTGGGGATAGAGGATCGCCTGGCTGCCCCGCCCACGCCCTGCCTCTCCTGTGCTGATTGGTTCCTGCCCTCCTCCACCCGGGATAGGTCGGTTTTACTGTGACAGATTTAAAAAAAAACATACAACCAAACGGAAATGATTTCAGCACATAAATGAGGTGCACCGATGAAAGAATTTAGGTTTGTTCTTCCCGTCCTCAGCAAGCTGGCGGGGGCGGTGACAACTCCCTTCTCGACCCAGACAGGGGGAAGGGGAGTGGGCCGCAGCCTGTTCAGAGGGGGCACCCGGAGACCCAGTCCCCAGAGGAGCCTGTCGGACAGCGGGAGCGAAGGGCAGCCGGAGGGGGGCGTAGGGGGCCAGACGAGCCACAGCCCACTGTCCACACCGGACTCAGCCCGGAAGCTGGGCGCTCGTAGGGACTCGCTGGGATCAGGGGGTTCTGATGGGAGCGGAGGCAGTGGGAGCATGTTCAGGGTGGGGTCTGAAGCTACACACCCTCCTCCTTATCTAGTCACATTTACACACAGCCATTGATACAGACACACAAACATGTACACCACTAAGAGAATGTAATGTTTTGATTGGGCGCAGTCAGTAGTGGATTTACTGTGGATTAACTGTGGTGAAAATGGACCCCCAATCATGCTTATTTCTCCTGCTAGATTCCCAGGATGAAGCATCCCAACCCATTCTACCTGGGAACCCTGAAGAAGAGTCTGACGGAGAGAGAGACCGAGGAAATGTACAACACCATGAAGTCAGTGGAACACTGTTCCTAACCTTCTCTTTACCCTGGTTCGATTCTTTCCTTGTGTTCCTTCCTATTTCCCTCTCTAATCCTGCCTTGTTGGCAGCTCCACAACTCCTTTTACAGATCTGTGGGATGAAGAGGGGCGCGCACATGGTTCATGCAACCACATGTCGCTCCAAAACTACTTTTACAGATCTGTGGGATGACGAGGGGCGCGCACATGGTTAATCCAACCACATGTTGCCCGAGCCGCCAATTCTATTTGTACCGTTCACCCAGCACGGAAGCATTTAGTTACAGAGGCCCGATCTGACCACAAGGAGTTGCTGGAGAGCGATCTGGCAGGATAGATAATCAGACTTATCTAACCCAAATCCCAGGCAGCGATATGACAATTTTGAGCTGCCTCATGCAGGAGGCCCGGGGAAAGTCAGATAACCCATGGTCAGGCTCGAACCCATGACCATGGTGACGTAGACTGTTCTGAAATGCAACGACTTAGCCCGCTGCGCCACGCGGACCCCCACCACATTTTATTTTATTCAGTTGTATTATAATTTTCTCCATTACATTGCGTTATCTTTTTATTTCATTCTCTTATATCACATTCTATTTTATTTCATTCTATTATTGTTTATTCCCTTTCAATTTGACTCATATTTCTATGATGTATGTTGAATTGTATTACACAACATTCCATCCGTTGCCCTGTTGAATGTTTGGCAGGTTGACGTCCGGGGCAGAGAACACTCTATTCCACTATGTTCTCATGGAGACGGTTCAGGGTATCTACATCGCTCCCACACACAGGGAGCTGGCCCAGCTCAGTGGTTCTATCCACCCTCAGCTCATACGCAACTTCCACCACTGCTGCTTATCTATACGGGCCGCCTTCCAGCAGAGCCTGGCACCCAGCGTACGACGCACGACACACACTCCTTTCTCACACACACACCCTTGTACATAACATTGGAATGTATGGAAGAATGATGGAATAACTTACCTGTGTGTGTGTCACAGGGCAGGCGAGGTGCAGACAGAACCCAGGGGAGTCGTGGGCTTGGCCCGGTGAAGGAACACGGGGTTCTGTTCCAGTGTAAAGCTGAGAACTGGACGGACCAGAAGAAGCCTGCCCCCACATTGACCTACTGGGTTATAGGGTATGAGACCATACAGAATCAGACCTTGTTTCATAGTTAGGTTAAACAGGATTTTGTTAAGGTTTGGTTTACTTTAATTTATAATGTTAGTTTAGCAAACGTATGACAAACATATAAACACCATGGAGACGCGTTTGGCCAAGATAACAGGACAAATGTGGGCCGTTTTTACTGCCATCCACCACTGATGATTTATATACTTTATATTACTTTTTAATGTTATCTTGCACCTTGTCACTGCCAACACAACTGCGTCATCATGGCCAGGATTCCTATCTTGGTCACAGCTTTTCCGACAATGCCCGGGTGTCCAGCACACATTGGTACATTGCTGCATGGGACATGCAGGTAGTCGGACAAGGGTACTGTCTAGGTACCAGGGCCCATATTCATAAAAAATCTTAATGCAAAGAGTAGCTCCTAGTGAGAAAATTATAAGAACATTCTTAGAAATGTGGGCGTTTAATTAAATTAAAAATCCTAGTATAGAAAAAATTTATTCAGAAAGCATCTTAACTCTTAAAAGAGGTCCTAAGGTCAAAATTAGTAGAAGTACAGACGAGGACTTTTTAGAGGCTTAAGAGTTCCTTCAGTAGAGGAGAAAATGGCAGAATTGCGAAGAGGGAGAAGACATGTGTTGCAGACAATGGATGACAGTGAGTTAATAAGACGCTATAGATTAGATTGTGCAGGGATCACGTTTGTGACCGATCTTATTAGAGACACGCTAACATCTCCGACACACCGCAGAAATGCCATAGTGCCAGAAATGAAAGTAATCACTACATTAAGATGTTTGGCAACTGGGAAAATGCAACAATGCAGCAGTGATGATTTGGGTTCATTTCCTTTCCACTGGACATTCCCACCTTTCAGGTACAAAAAACTGCATTATGAATATAGCAGCCTTCCCTGGTGTTGACGGAGTAATTGATGGAACCCACATCCGAATTATTCAACGTGATCTCTCAGAAATCCGTGATACTACCACGGATCCTTAACTTCTAAATCCGTGGCAGTTTCACAGAATACTTAAAATTGCTCAGTTTTTTCCTTATTGGACAACCAACCAATCACAGTCTTCAAAAGATTGTCTCATACATAGCAACGGGGTCAGCCCCGCCTTTTCACTAAAATGACAGTTTTTGTCTTTTCCTTGCTCAGAGTTGCTCTTAGATCGGTCTGGAATCGATCTTAAGCTAAGACTCCTACGTAAAAGTTTTTAAGCTAAATTAGGAATTTTCTAAGAGGATTCTTAGAATCTTTATGAATATGGGCCCTGGTGTGTAGGTGGGCACTGTAAATTCCATAAAGAGAAGTGGTGGTGCAATGATAGTCTGGCCTTGTAAATAATGACTGATGCAACTTGAGGCCTATACTACGAAGTAAATTCAACATGCCCACGATTTATTTTCATTAGCTGGCTTCACTAAACTTAACGACTGCAGTCTAGAGATGTCACGATGGTAGTTATCAATTTGTTTATTCAACCCAGGTTTTCCCAATCGAGCGACAAGCGCGTTCACATAAAAGGGTCGGTGTGTGACCAAGATCACCAATCGCAGACATAGACAAGTCTACCAGATCCGCATATTTCATTCAAGAGCAGCAAACGATCATTTTTGAAAATTATAAAGAATATAAAAACTATAATCCAGACGTAAAGCAGGAATGAAAGCTGTGAAAAAATTGCCAACTGCATAAATGCGTCAGTTAAAATGCTCATCGGTATCACTGCCCTGTCATTAAGGCACAACTACATTTGACTATAATTACATTTTTATATTCCAGTAAATGTGTTGCTTAGATGAATGCTGTTGGCGTGTAAGACCATTTTTTTCAGTGTTAAACGGTCTTAGGAGCAAAATAGAAATGTACAGGGTATGTGTCAATTAATCAATGTTAAAATGCTGTGTTGTTCAACAAATGTGTAAGTACTGTGTGAGTAAATAGTAAAATGGACTGTCTCTACAGTGAAAGAGGATACATTGATGTTGGTTCTCTGCATCAACCACAGCATACATGAAACTACCTGTAGCAAACAGACTCAACGATACGCATACAGTCTGTGGAACTGTAAGGCTTAAGCACACAATTTTGATCTCCGCTGAGAATTGTTACTCATCAGAGAAAGCCAATGGCGACTCCCAGAATGGTGATGGCATTTTCAATCGAGAATTGATTGGTCAGTAGGCAGTGTGTTGGGATTCCATTGTTATTGTTGTCTGTGTTTCTTGGTTTAAGGGCTATGTCTGTCTGTATATATTAGTGTTTGCACTCAGAGCAAACACAGCCAGTTAACTGAGAGCAGCAGAACAGCTGGACATTTGGTTTCAGTAAATTTCAGACACACTGGCCCGACCAACATGTATTTATAAAGGTGTTGCTGCTGCTGTTCTAGGTGGCAGGTAGCGTAGAGGTTACAGCGTCTAACTAGTAACATAACGGTTACTTAATCCAATCTCCAAGCCGGCAAATTGGAATTCTGCTATTCTGTTCTATATTCATTTAAATATATAACATTTGTGGGAATAATTAACAAAATATAAATATTGAAAAGAACAGCTATTATTTATTGATTGTATTAGGCTTCATGACTAATTTTAGTAAAAAAAACAATATAGCAATTTTTGAGTGTAAATCATGGTCAGATGGTAGGCTACATTGGGTAATAAGGGCAAGTGGAAAGACCAATAGCTTCTCAAAATTAAAAGTGATGGTTCTGCTAACCTGGTGCTTGAAAGTTTGTGAACCCTTTAGAATTGTCTATTCCAAATCCTACAAGTAGATAAAGAGAACCCAATTAAACAAATAAGACTAAAATATTATATTTGGTCATTTATTTATTGAAGACTGATCCATTATTTCATATCTGTGATTGGCAATAGTATGTGAACCTCTAGGATAATCAGTGAATTTGAAGGTGAAATTAGAGTCAGGTGTTCTCAATCAATCAGATGACAAAGAGGTGTGAGTGGGCACCCTGTTTTATTTAAAGAGCAGGGATCTATCAAAGTCTAATCTCCACAACACATTTGTGGAAATGTACCATGGCACAAACAAAAGAGATATCTGAAGGTCTCAGAAAAATAGTTTTTGATGCTCATCAGGTGGGAAACATTTACAAACCCATGTTTGTTTGGATTCCACCAATTCACAGTCAGACAGTGTGTACAAATGAAGGACATTGAAGACCATTGTTATCCTCCCTATGAGTGGTCGACCAGCCAAGATCACCCCAAGAGCAAGGTGTGTACATTAATAGTCAGTGAGGTCACAAAATATCCCAGGGTAACTTCTAAGCAACTAACGGCCTCTCTCACATTGGCTAATGTTGATGTTCATGAGTCCATCGTCTGAGAACACTGACCAACAGTTGTTTGCATGGCAGGATGGCAAACAGAAAGCCACTCCTCTCCAAAACTAATATTGCTGCCCATCTGCAGTTCTCCACATAACATCAACAAGCCAGAAGGCCATTGGAAAAATGTTTTGTGGAAGGATGAGAACTAAATGTTTACATGAGATGCGTTGTGTTTGGCTAAAGGAAACACAGGGCGGCTCGCCATCATTGATGGAACAATGTATTCTGAATTCAGAAGGAATTCAGGAAAATGTTATGACATCTCTCCATGAACTGAATCTCAAGAGAAGGTGCATCATGCAGCAAGACAACAACCCTAAGCACACAAGTCATTTTACCAAAGAATGGTTGAAGTAAATGTTTTGGAATGACCTTAAATGTTTTGGAAGTCAAAGTCCTGACCTGATCGAAATGTTGTAGAAGGATCTGAAGCAAACAGTTCATGTCAGCAGTGGTGGTTCTAGACATATTTTACTGGGGTGGGGGGGCAGTGTTTAATCAGAGGGGCATATTTTGGCACTAGCGCATAAAATCCTAATAACTTAATCAATTTATTTCATTTTCTTTTTATTAGTTAGTCAGCTCAGGGGGGACCACAGGGGGGGCCAGAGCCATTTTTACAGAGGCATTGGCCCCTGTAGGCCCCCGTGTAGAACTGCCCCTGCACGTGAGGAAACTTAGCTAACTGTCTGTGCCCTTCCTCTCTGTCTATCCTCTGCTTGCTACTCTTCTGTCAATAAAATCGTAAAAATACCACCTCAAAAAACTCTTGGAAGACCACCAACTGAAATTTACTTTTTAGTTGAAATGTAGTTAATTACATTAGAAATGTAGTAAATTAAGTTAGAAATGTAGTTTTACTTATTACTATGTCCAGTAATACCACTCTGCAGCTTTTCTCATTTCTCACTTTTAAACCTGTTTTCTGTTTCAGCCGGATGCTTCTAGAACCCATCCCTCAGGAGTTCTATGTGTGTTTCCATGACTCTGTGCAAGAGGTTCCCGTGGAGATGGCCTTTCGTCTGTCTTTCGGCCTGGCCTTGTGATAAGTTGCCTGCAAACCATTTCTTAATAATATCATACCAACACTACCTATGGACAGACAACAGTAGCGTCCGACCCGGGTCCTATTCAATACGCACCAAACAGTTCACCTTTCTTATCACAAACCATTCTGCTACCATTTGCCCTGAATTACCTCATAACTCAAGGTTTGAAAGTTGACCTCAAAACAGGGCTCTGTGCTTTCCTGGTTTACAAGAAGCAAGTGTGCCAAAGTTCAATAATCTAGGTGCACACAAAGAAATGTAGCTAATAAAGCTACAGCCTGTTTTTCTTACCCTCGTGCACCTAAATGAAACTGTCCTGTATCACCTGCTTACAGTTTAAGACATTCAGAGAAATGACTCCCCTTTTTGTGCCTTGTTCCTGACAAACCTCAAGCGCCTGGAAGCAGGAAGAACGGAAACCTCCCAGGGTTGTTAGCCTTGGATTAGCTCCAGTGAAACAGGTGTGCTGCGTTCAGAATGAGCAGGTGTATGTTCTGTAGAACAGACCTGTCCCTCAGGCACGGAATAACTAAACACCCTGTTCCCTGCACCTCATTTTGCTCTGGGAAAAAGGGATTACACCTACTGCAAAATAGGTGCCAGTTGGAACAATTAAGCCACCAAGCTCTTCTATTACCTCAGAAAATATGCTGCTTTTTATTAAGAAATGGACATTGGTTTGCAGGGAAACCCTTTTCTGACTGTACATTGATTCAGTGCAGTTCTGTTTTTTGCCTGTTAATTTGTCCACATTTGCAAAACAGCTTAGCGGTCTGTAACAGCGTTCTCCGTCACCAAAAGGCAATGCTTCCACTGAAATAAGTGAAGGCTGCTGTACTGCCTGTGAGAGGTCTAATATACTGGCAGTGTTCATGCTGATGCAGGATTTCATCATCTGTCCACACGTTTCGTTTCTGGTATAGCATGTAGAACGATTGACACGATGCTGATAGCAAGACAACGTGAGTAGTGGAGATCAACCGTTAGGTCCGATGTTCTATCCTTATGTTGTTGTTTGGAAGAATAGAAATGCTTAATATTTTATTTAAACTATTCTATATGGAAATGTAATAATTTGCAATACAAATGCACTTGTGTGAAGTGTGAAGTTGAATAAAAAGAAGACAACTGTTTTGGTGTGGTCATTCTCACCATTTATCACACAGAAAGAAACATTTTCCTGTAAGGTATTGTTGCTGATATGCTGTACGTGAAGATGTACAGTATATCATTAATATTTTCCTTAATTTTAACAGAAATATAAATCCCTCATGATCATTAGGACAAAAGGTGAGTTCTCTGTCATTATTTTTTATTTCAGTCCACTTGTTAGGAAAAAAAACTTTATCCATTTCCATTCAACCTAAAATATGTTTCACCATTACAAACGGAGGATGTAAAAATTAAAAATAAGCTTTCTGATAGGGTCTGCTGTGGCTATAGCCTCCATTATTATTGCATCGTTTTATTATGGATAAATTGTTCGTGGGACAAATGGGATGCATTTATTTGAAAGACATGTTTTTATAAGTTCACATGATTCTAAACTGACCACATTCTTGCCATCACACGCGTAACAAAACACAAAAATATTGATTTGATAATCTTGTTGTCCTTGGACCCCAAAAGTGAACTGCTAGCAAGAAGAAACCTTCACATGCGGTTCAGTTCAAGCGGCGCTCTCCACAGCGATGAGCAGATTCTTCTTGTAGCATTCCAGACTGCAGATAGGGGTCCCTGTCTTGGAGCACGAGTACCTCTTTAGATTACTGCACCCGTTAACCCCACACACCACTGCTGCTGGGGGAGGGGCCTGAGGAGCGGGTGTAGGAGCGGGCACCCCCGCGGGGAACGAAATCCCTATTCCCTGGGCCGAGTCGCAGTAGCGGACCATGGGACACTGGGCCTGTTTGGACTTCCGGTCCCTCATACTTTTGATCTTGGCTTTGGAGGTCTTGGTGAGCCTCTCGATGGTCTGGTTCTTGTTGTCCTCTGCCTTCTTAGCCGCCTGCAGGCGCCTCTGGCGTGCACGCTCCTCCCTCTTCTGCATCATCTCAACGGTCATCTCCTTCTCCTTGTAGCCCATTGGTAGCTCGAGCAGGGGCTGGATCTGCTGCTTGTGTAGGAGGGCTTTCTGAAGGGTCCAAACACACAATCAGCTACATTTTCACAATCATCTTTAGAGCTTCTGTCATTATAACTGCTTTATTGTTTTGTTTTCTACAATCGTTGTGCAAGCCCAAACCTGTTCCTGCATATTTACTGTTCTGTAGCTTAACTTCAACCAAAATTTAGCACACCTGATTCTAATAATTAGCTAAATAATAGCTAAATAAACCCCGCCACTGGGGTTAGAAAGTAATCCAACAGGACGGTAGATCTCCAGGAACAGGTTTGGGCAGCTTTGTCATAACCTGACATCAATCAAATCTCTGGCTAAAGTCGTGGTGACGTTAAAGTCCTGCTACGATGTGACAGACAGACTAGCCTGGGAGCTGGGGGCTCATTTAACTGTGTGTAGAATCAATCCTAAATTTGTACTTATGAACGCTTGACCAGTAAAAAGTAAAACTTTGTTGAGGAGAAGTCAAGTCTCTTTCACATTGGGAAATAAGCTGCTCTTCTAATTATTATATCCAACAATCACCTCAGCTCCCTAATGTAGCCTAGATACAAACAGATTTGTTCTGCTAAATAAATTAGTCCTGCATTCCAACTGTCACCTTTAAATTCAGCAGCATCTTTTACACCGAAGCTATTCTGTTCACATAGCCTACTATACTTGGGGTGGGCTTTATATCAAGCTGGGTGGCGGTTTTTCATCCGATTGTTTTTAGGAACGCATACATAAAACTTAACAAACTCCTTATGACTCCAACCCTTTGGGCAATGTAAGCAGCAGTGAATGGACACTATGACACATATCTATTCGCACATTCTGGTTGAGATATGATCCTACTGAATATTGCCTGTAGCACTAACCCAATGAGGCACTTACTAACTGGTCTCTAAAATACATTCTTTTTTTACATCAAAAAAACTCTGCTGAGCCACAGTTCCTACACCCTGAAAAATGTGTCCATGTCAATTTGTTCTCCAGAACGCATCGTACAGTGAATCTTATCAGAGGATCAGCCTTCCATTTGAACTCCCATGTTCTCAGTCTGTTATAATAGTTTAACAATTGTTATAATAATTCAATGGTTTTACATGTCTATAATTTAACATGTGGCTCTCTTTCACATATTTCAAATGACCTGACATGGTCAAATTACATGAAAAATCATAGCCAAGAGGAACAGTACATGAATTCACAATGGAAAATAACAATTAAAACCTTAAGTTATTAATACACACATTTAAAAACAAATACAGTGATTTGAGCCTGACTACGGCTTCTCCGACGTTGCCCGGACCTCCAGCACGAGGCAAGGCAAATTGGCACGCCGGTATTTGGGATACGGCTAGATAAGTCGGACTATCTACCGTGCCACTTCGCTCTCTAGTGACACTGTGTGGCAATCGAGCGATTGTAAGTTAAATTGCAGAATAACAGTTGGTGATGAGCTGACTAAGAAATCGGCGTCTCTGCGGCATGTGGTTTGATGAACCCTCACCATCCCACCATCTGTTGGGGGGGGGTGCAGGTTAGTGGGGAATAAATTGACAAAAACCATTGGGAGGACAAAAGTGGGGACAAATAATAAAAAACTAATATGTTCCACATTACTACTACATTTCAGAAGTACCATTCCAACCCTTTGCCATTAGCCGCTTTCCGACCGCAGGGATTTTTGCAGTTCCTAGAACATAACGTTCCTATAACCCTTTTTTTCTTGCTTTCCGATAGAAGAAATTGCGGGATTATTTAGTTCCTCGCACCGCAGTTCCTATAACCTTTTTAGCTCCTACTCCAGAGCAGGGTCTTTCCATTTTCCCTTTTCCTAGGTCCACGTTGATTGGT